>JAKUCV010005543.1:3158-121959 GCA_028386065.3 Turnera subulata | reverse complement strand
GCTTGGTGCATTCCAGACAGGCTGCAGCGTTATCCCTTGGACAGGCTCGGATCCATAGTTTGCATGTGTCGCATACAGTGTTTATGTGAGTTTAAAGTCTTCCGCTGTGCACTATTTTGTTATTGTTGGGCCATTGGGCCAGTTATGATATTTTATTGTTGGGCCGAGGGGCCAGATATACGAGTTTTATATTTTGGGCTGTTGAACCAGTTTTCCATTATTTACACTGTATGCTAGGTTTGATGGTTGGGTTGTCACAGTTCCGGCACGTGTTTACTGTGTACGGTAAATACGGGTCGGGGCGTTTCAATTATCCTCAAAATACCAGAATTAAAGTGGCAATAATTTTTTCAAAATAATTATACAATTTTTCCAAAATTATATATCAGATTAATTAATAAATACATATATATATTTTGTTTTTTTTTAAACCGGACCGGGCCATGAATAGTGCGGCCCAGACCCAACCCAAGGACAGGCCCAGGCGCCAGGCCTAGGCAGACCAGCAGCAGGCCCGCGCGCAGCCTGTAGCCCGCCAGCCCAAGCCCAAGCTATCATCAACCCAAACACACGACCCGTTACACGAAGCGGATCCTAGCAAACCGGGTCTTACCTCCGGGTTGCAGATGCTGGCGACGACGGCAGCGAGCGCGGGAGGAAGGGCGAGCACAGCTGCAGCCGCGGTGGATGATGGCGACTCCATGGGCAGCGGAACGGCGGCGCTGCGTCGTCGACGTGAGGCGGCAGGCGTGAGGAAAGACAGATCCGCCGGGTTTCGCCGCGGGTCAACGCCTTCCACAGGCGCGTCAGGCGGCGGCGTCAGGCGGAGACGGCGGGGTTGGAATCGCGACGGCGTGACGAAGGGGCTGGTGGCGGCGGTGGCACGAGACTCGGCCCGGAGCGTCTCGAGGTGAACAGTGACAGGGGTGTCTCCGGGTGACTACTGTTCACCATATTTTTTCCGATTTTCCTGCATTTTCTTTATTTCTATTTTCTTTTCCTTTCTTTTTCTCTCATTTTTTTCTTTTTCTATTTTCTGATTGGTTCTTTCTTTCTTTTTTTTCATTTCCTCTTCTCTTTTCTTTTTTTCTGATTTTTCTTCACTTTTTTTTTCTTTTTCTTCTTTTCTTTTTTTTTCTCTCCTATTTTTTTTCCTTTTCTTCTTTTCTCTCTTTTCCTCTCTTTTTCTCTTTTTTTCTCTTCTCCTCTTCCTCTTCTGATTTCTTCTTCCTCTGCTTTATAGACCTGATGATATTGTTAATCCTGTGATTAACTATGCAGCGTGTGAGCTCCTTAATAATGGAGCTTGTCTGCATTACTAAGCGAGTCCGGTCCGGACCAGAAAATAACTGATACCCCCTTAGTTATTTTCCGGTGTGATTCCCCGAGAAATTCCGAAACCCGAAAAATACCAACTTAGGTCCGAAAAATCCACGGAAAAATTACGAGCGCGGGAAAACTCTCGGTTTCGAAAAACGACGCCCGATTTACCTTGAATTAATTACCCAAGATTAATTTAACAGTAAATCACGGTAAAAAGACTTTCACAGTCCCGGTAAAAATCAAAAATTTTACCCGGGCTGTTACATTCGGACTTATTAGGTCTTATACATTCTGATGTATGCGGACCTATGTCTACACAGGCTAGAGGTGGTTTTCAATACTTCATTACATTTACTGATGATTACAGTAGATATGGCTATGTGTATCTTATGAGACACAAGTCAGAATCCTTTGAAAAATTCAAAGAATTCAAGAATGAAGTACAGAATCAACTCAGTAAAAGTATTAAAATGCTTCGATCTGATCGAGAAGGTGAATACTTAAGCCGAGAGTTTCTTAATCATCTAAAGCAATGTGGTATAGTATCATAGCTTACTCCACCAGGTACGCCTCAATGGAATGGTGTATCTGAAAGGAGGAATAGAACCTTATTAGATATGGTTCGTTCGATGATGAGTCAAGCTGACCTTCCTTCTTCATTTTGGGGACATGCATTATTGAGTGCTGTATTTACACTTAACCGTGTTCCATCTAAATCCGTCGAAAAGACACCATATGAGATATGGACTGGGAAGCGTCCCAATTTGTCTTTTATAAGAATTTGGGGTTGTGAGGCTTACGTGAGACGTGAAGCCTCAGATAAACTCGGCCCTAAATCCGACAAGTGCCTCTTGTAGGATACCCTAAGGAAACTAAAGGGTATTATTTCTACAATCCCACCGAGAACAAAGAGTTTGTTGCTCGGACTGCTTTTTTTCTAGAAAGAGAATTTATTTCTATAAGAATCAGTGGGAGGAAAATAGAACTCGAAGAAGTTCGAGATAATGAGGCAAAGATGGAACAAGGACAGGAACCACAAGGTGTTGTGGATGAGAATCCTGTGCCTGTAACACATGGACCGCGTAGGTCGGATAGGACTCGGTACGAGCCTGAGAGATATGGATTTCTCATGACTCATACTGGAGACGTGATGCTCATAGAAGAGGATGAGCCCACTTCCTATCAGCAGGCCATTACGGGTCCGGACTCCAAGTAGTGGCTAGAAGCCATGAATTCGGAAATGGAATCCATGTATGAAAACAAGGTATGGACCTTGGTTGATCCACCCGAAGGGGTAAAACCCATAGGGTGCAAATGGGTCTTTAGAAAAAGACCGACATGGATGGTAATGTGATTACCTATAAAGGGCGATTGGTTGCGAAAGGTTTCAAACAAGTTCATGGTATAGACTATGATGAAACTTTCTCACCACTTGCCATGGTTAAATCCATCCAGATTCTATTGGCTATAGCAGCATACCATGATTATGAGATATGGCAAATGGATGTCAAAACCGCTTTCCTTAATGGAAATCTTTTAGAGGATGTGTACATGACACAACTTGAAGGTTTTGTCGATCTAGAGAATGCTAATATGGTATGCAAGTTGCAAAGATCCATCTATGGGTTGAAGCAAGCTTCTAGGAGACTGTAATGCCCCGGATTTTCAAAATTTGAATTTTTCGGAATTTTTGAAATTTTATTCCAATTTTACCCTTGGGCTATTTTCGAGGTTTTAGTTGAAGAAATAAATTAATATGTCTTTGAAATGTCGATTTTGAGTTGGTATGGTTCATGGTTCGGGTCCCGTGGAGAACGGATTCGAAATCGGGGTGAAACGTGAGGTTTAGCGTGGGTTCTCTCGAAACTACGTCGTTTTGGCTTTACACAAAAAAAAAAAAAAAAAAAAACAAAAACGTGTTGACCGGGGGTTGACCGCGCCTAGTGGAACGACACGTCGTTCACTAGGGCGGCCAAACCCTAGCCGTCACCCCTCTTTTCCCATTCTTTTTTCTTTTCTCTTTTCACTTTTCTTTTCTTTCTTTCTTCTTTTCTCTTCTCTTCTTCTCTTCTTCCTCACCTCTCTCCCGCCGCCTCCCTCCTACCTTCCTTCCTCTTCTTCTTTTCCTCTCCCTCTTCTCTTCCTCTCTTCCTCCCTCTTCTTCTTTTCCTCTCCCGATTCGGGTTCTGTCCTCTCCTTTCACTCCGGCCGCCTCTCCTTTTCTCCCCCTCTTCCTCCCCGTCGAGCCGCCGCTGCACGTGTTGCAGGCCGTCACCGCCGCCGTAGTCGGGTAAGCCCGACCCCCCTCTCTTTCTTTCCTTTCTCTCTTGTTGTCTTTTTTTTGTTTTTGTTCTTTTTCGGGCCGGTGTGTTAATCGGGTTTTTGGGTTTAACTGTGTTGTTGGTTTCGTTGTTGTTGGCTTGGGGTGGTCGGACGACGGTGGGTTCGTGGTGTGGTGGTCGGGCCTGTGTGGTGTTTGTGTTGTTGCTGCGTGTTGCTTCCGGCAGGAGGTTCGTTTGTGGGGGTTCGGCAGCAATTGTTGAGGAAGGAGGTTCGTTTTTGTTACTGTGGCTCGGATTGCCGTGTGTGTTTCCGGGCAGAGGGTGGTTCTCGGCGAATCTGTGTGGGTTCCGGGGTAAGGAATGCGACTCTTCTTACTTCTTTTGTTTAGATTTGTGTTGTTTGATTGTTGAACGGATGGTTGATGTGTGTAGGCAGATTTGTTGGGGTTGATTTGGTGATTTTGGGGTGAATTCCGGCAAGGTCACCGGAATCCGGCGAAGGCTCGGGAATTTTCCGGCGAGGGCTCGGGAATTTTCCGGCGAAGGCTCGGGTGTTATTTCCGGCACTTAACGGTATACTTTAATGTGTAACTTGTATTCATTCACGGCATGTACTAATTCGGAATTGGGATTTGTATTTAATTATGATTAGTGGAAACCGAGACGGGTAGAACCTTAGGCCGGTAAATACCGACACGGGTAGAACCTTAGGCCGGGATGGACTTGGACTCGGATTGATATTGAACCTTAAGTAACGGGCTTTAGGCCCAATTCTTTTATTGGTTAATTAAGGACTTAAGGAAGTGGGCTTTAGGCCCGGGAAATTAATATTGGGCTTAGATTGGACTTAGGCCGGGAAATTAATATTGGGCTTAGATTGGACTTAGGCCGGGAATTCATAAACGATATAATGAGTGGGCCATAGGCCCGGGAATTACTTTGGACTTAGTTGGGCTTAAGCCCGGTGAACCTTAGGTCCCGTTACTCGGAGTTTGGTGATGAGAACTTTAAGTCGGGTTTAGACCCGGGAATTACATAGTCGACTAACTTGGGACGGGTTTAACTCAGTTGAGCATATAGGTACCATGCATGCACAGTTGTGATTATTGTTTTGTAATTTGTTGTGTGTGCCGGTATTCAGGCACGGGTGTTACCTCGGGAGCTGGTGGATCGGTTTTGGGAAAGACTCCACAGGACAATCGTCGTTGAGGTGACTTTATATGTCTTTTTATGTTTGTTTGCATGAGCTCGTTGGAATGGTTTGTTTGAGTTGCATGCTTGTTTGCTAACATGCTGTAATCTGTATTGTGTGCCTAAGTGTATTATTTGCTGTATTATTTGCTTATGAGCAGGATGTTGGATTTGTTATGGATTATAACATGTGATGTGATTTTGGGTGCTTGTGTGATGTGTTGTGGGTCGGAGACCCGGTTAATTGATTGAGATGCCTTTATCACACTACCCTGTTAGATCACAGCTAATGGCACACATAAACTCATAATCTGTGAATAAAGATAATGTACAGTAGAAGTTAGGCTACTGTGTGCTGATGACCGGTTGTTTCGAGCGGGAAGTGATACCCCTCGGGTTTGCTTGCGGATTGGCAAGTGTTATGCAGATTTGCATGTGGGTCTGTGATGACCGGTTTCTACCTCCCTCCTTCTACCTCCCCCTTTCTACCTCCCTCTTTCTCTCTGTCTCTCTCTCTCTCTCTATGGTTATGTTGGGCTTCGTGCCTGGTTTATATGGGCTTCGTGCCTGGTTTATTTGGGCTTCGTGCCTGGTTGTCTCATGAGACGGGACCGAGCTCGACGCACACAGTAGGGGGCCCTGAATAATAAAAAGTAATAAGAGAAACTTAACTCATAACAGATGGAAACTAATGAATCGTTTGTTGATTGTGTTGGCATGTTAGTACTGATTGTTGTATGTTGCATGCATGTTTTGTTACTCTGCTTTCCCTTCGGACCTGATCTGCACACTCTCATAATTAGATATATATTGCTCACTGAGTAGGCGACTCACATAATCGCCAACGTTGTTTTTCAGACTTTAGATAGCGAGCAGACACTTTCTTCTCTTCCCGGAGTACGGACGTGGACATCCCAGCAGGTAGCCGTGCTTGTTCTCCCGGATTGGATCCATAGAGTCGACATGCATGTTGTTTTATTTCTATTACTTTCACTCCGTTTGATTTTTCCGCTGCATTGGTTTTCTTATTTGAGATGTCTATTGATTTTGGATTACATTTTCGGCGGGTTGCCGGGTTTATGTTTTGATGATGTTTCGGCAGGATGCCGGGTTGATTTGTGGCTTGTTAAGCCGGATTATTATGTTCATTTTGACATCTCGTTTTATTGAGGATTTGGATATTGTTTTTGATATTGATTTTCGTGTCCCGGGTTTCAGGGGTATTTTGGTAATTTCCTTGAGTTTGGTATTTTATTGTTAAATTGGGACACGGGTGTTTCAGAGTTGGAATCATCGTTTTAATGAAGTAATCAAAGAGTTTGGTTTCATTAAAAATGAAGATGAACCATGTGTTTACAAGAAGGTTAGTGGGAGCACTGTTGTTTTCTTGTTGTTATATGTTGACGACATTCTACTCATTGGGAATGATATTTCGACACTACAGTCTGTAAAGACTTGGTTGGGGAAGAATTTCTCGATGAAGGACTTAGGAGAAGCTGCCTATGTGTTAGGTATAAAGATCTATAGAGATAGATCCAAAAGGCTTCTCGGGCTAAGTCAGAGTACGTATATTGACAAGGTGCTAAAGAGGTTTAGCATGCAAGATTCCAATAAAGGGTTCTTGCCCATGTCACATGGCATCTCTCTCTCAAAGAATCAATGTCCTAGTACATCGAATGAGAGAGAGCGGATGAGTAAGATCCCTTATGCTTCGGCAATAGGATCTATCATGTATGCCATGCTATGTACTCGACCGGATGTCGCTTATGTTTTGAGTGTCACAAGTAGATACCAAGCTGATCCGGGTGAGAGTCATTGGACAGCAGTTAAGAACATCCTTAAGTACTTGAGAAGGACTAAGGATGTATTCCTGGTTTACGGAAGCATGGATGAGCTTGTTGTAAAGGGTTACACAGATGCTAGCTTCCAAACTGACAGGGATGACTTTAGATCGCAATCAGGTTATGTGTTTTGTCTTGGAGATGGTGCTATGAGCTGGAAGAGTTCTAAGTAAGATACAGTTGCCAACTCTACAACTGAGGCTGTACAAAGTTCCTTCTGAGAACTTTGTAGCAGATCTTTTGGCTGAGCCTTTCACACAGCGGAAGCATGATGGTCATGCAACATCCATTGGTATTAGATACATGGATGATTGGCTTTAGTGCAAGTGGGAGATTGTTAGTAATATGCCCAAAAGCCAATCAATGGATGATTGTAGTCATGTATATACATTGAGGTTATTCCAATAAATATGATTATGAGATAATCACTTGCACATATTTATAACCCTAGAATAATTTGTATTCTTAAAATGTCCCTAGTCGATTATTATTATGGATGAGTTGTAATAATAAATTAAGACTAGCGTATGTTGAGAATTATATGAGATATGAATTCTACATACGGGTACAAGTTAGAGAACTTGTGGACTGGACCGACCCACATAAGAACCCTACATGGAACGTTATATGATTGTCATTAGTGGTTCTTATATGTATTGTCCTTAGACCTGAGATCATCAATTATGATCCAGAGGGGATTCGTCCAACCCATATAACGGGTATATTATCGGATGGTTTCTTGATAGAGTTGAACCGTAAATGCATGGCCATGCTCGGATTATGATATGGTGATATCATAGGTATCCGTTTTACGCGGTTAACTCGAGGATCAAGAAACCGAGATTGAACATATGCGAGATTGACATATTCCATGTCTCGTGCTTAATCTTGATAATGGGACGAAGGGACGATGACATATTTCCGAGGCATATAGAATCAGTACTGATCTTGTCGTTCGGGTAGCAATGATGTGTTGCTAGACGCTGCTCTTTGCTTATAATTGTAAATGAGTTTACAATTATTGTCGGACGTTACAAGTACCTACAGGGTCACACACTTAGAATCGTTGATTCGAGCAGGTGGTTGAACCATGGTTGGACCGTAGTTGAACCGGTTTGTGGTTGGACCATGGTTGGACTGTGGTTGGACCAGTGTCGTTTTGGGCTGGTTTGATTCAATAATTGTCAGAATTATTGAGCCAAACCTGGTGCCTAGTGATGTGTAATCCCATTAGCACTAGTGGAGACATGATTGGACAAAAGGCTAATCATGATGGCCAAGTGTGTTGGCCATTGTCTAACACTTTTGTGAGTGGGATTAGTGGGTGTGAATAATCTGATTAGTGTGTGCTCATTTTGCTATGGCCATCAGATTTTTCAGACTTGAGAGTGAGAGGTTTCAGTTTTGAAAAAGAACACACTCACACCCATTCTTTGAGGAAGAAAGTAGAACACATCAAACACCACATAGCTCCCGGAAATCCGTAGCTAGCACCACGGTTCGGGAGTGCTCGGGGGTTGGAGATCGTGAGACGATTTCGGCCTGTGATTGACGGTTCGTGTGGATACCGTAGAGGAGTAGGATATCCTTCCGGCTCTAGCTGATTCGGTTCTTCAGTTAGGTGAAAGATCCTAACCGTTTCAGGTATGTTCATTTTGTTGTTCGATTTAGTTGCTTCACTTGGATCCTCCAAGGTTTCCAGGTTTTTCCGCTGCACTTGATTGTCAAGTTGGCATGCCCGAATACTTACAGAGAGCGTATGAACAAGACATTGGTGGAGAAAGTTCTTTGTATGCTGTCTAATGCTGGGCTAGGCAGAAATTTTTGGGCTGAGGCTGTGACATATGCTCAACATCTTGTTAATCGGTTGCCATCATCTGCTTTAGATGGCAAGACCCCTTTGGAAGTTTGGTCTAGGAAACCTACTATGGATTATGATTCTTTGCATGTCTTTGGTTCTATCGCATACTATCATATGAATGAATCAAAGTTGGATCCATAGGCAAAGAAGGCTCTGTTTATGGGTCTAAATGTTGGAGTAAAGGGATACCGTCTTTGGTGTCTAGAAATAAAGAAGACAGTTATCAGCAGAGATGTTACCTTTGATGAATCTGCCATGTTGACTAAGGTGAATCAAGAAGCTGATGATACTTCACAGCAGATGGAGTGTGTTCCAAAGCAGGTGGAGCTTGAGCAGACCATGGTGATCCCAGCTAGAAACACAAATAGTGACTCTCAATTGATAGAAGAAGAGTCTAATGAAGAAGAGGTTCCAACCCAAGAACCTTCACAGCAGATGGAGTCAATTGCCGTTCGAAGAACAAGACGAGAAAGTCGAAAACCAGAACGTCTTATTGAAATGGTGGCCTATGCACTTCCAGTCATTGATGATGTTCCTTCTACTTTTTCAGAAGCCATTCGAAGTTCTGAAAGTAATAGATGGAAAGATTCTATGGAGGAGGAGATGAAATCTCTTCAGAAGAACAAGACATGGAAGTTGACACAACTACCGAAGGGAAAGAAGGCAATTGGATGCAAATGGGTATTTGCAAAGAAAGAAGGATTTCCTAACAAGAATGATATTCGCTACAAGGCAAGATTGGTGGCTAAAGGCTACGCTCAGAAGGAAGGAATTGACTATAATGAAGTATTTTCTCCAGTTGTGAAGCATTCCTCCATTAGAATTCTGTTGGCCTTGGTAGCACAGTTGAATTTGGAGCTAGCTCAACTTGATGTAAAGACCGCGTTCTTACACGGTGACTTGAAAGATGATATCTATATGACTCAGCCAGATGGATACAAAGTTGCTGGTAAAGAGAATTGGGTGTGCAAACTAGACAAGTCGTTGTACGGATTGAAGCAATCTCCAAGGCAGTGGTACAAACGATTTGATAAGTTTATGTTGGGTCAGAAGTACACAATGAGTAAATACGACCATTGTGTGTATTTGAGCAGACTTCAAGATGGGTCCTACATCTACCTACTCTTATATGTTGATGACATGTTGATAGCTGCAAAGAGCCAAGTTGAAATTGACAAGCTAAAGGCTTAGTTGAGTAAAGAGTTTGAGATGAAGGATTTGGGAGAAGCCAAAAAGATTCTCGGGATGGAGATAAGCAGGGACAGAGAGAGAGGCAAGTTTTGGCTGACACAAAAGCAGTATTTAAAGAAAGTACTACAACGTTTTGGTATGAATGAGGAATCAAAATCTCTAGGTACTCCACTTGCCCCTCATTTGAAACTTAGCAGCCAGTTATCTCCACAGACAGAAGAAGAACGAGAGTACATGGTGAAGATCCCATATGCCAATACGGTTGGAAGCTTGATGTATGCGATGGTGTGTACAAGACCAGATATTTCACAAGCTGTTAGTGTTGTGAGCAGATACATGCATGATCCTGGCAGAGGTCATTGGCAAGCTGTGAAATGGATTCTTCGGTATCTCAAAGATACCGTAGATGTTGGTTTAATGTTTGAGCAGGATGAATCACTTGGTCAAGGAGTGGTCGGATACTATGATTCAGACTATGCAGGAGATTTGGATAAGCGCCGATCGACAACGGGCTATTTGTTCACATTAGCAAAAGCCCCGGTTAGTTGGAAGTCCACTTTACAATCAACGATGACTTTTTCTACTACAGAGGCAGAGCATATGGCTATTACAGAAGCTGTAAAGGAGGCGATTTGGCTTCATGGGTTGCTAAAAGACTTGGGAGTTGGTCAGAAACAACTTGTAGTATATTCTGACAGTCAGAGTGCTATTTATTTGGCAAAGAATCAAGTCTTTCATGCACGGACGAAGCATATCAATCTTCACTATCATTTGGTGAGGGAGATTCTCAAAGAAGAAGAGATACTTCTCCAAAAAGTTTTGACTTCGGAGAATCCTGCAGATATGCTGACCAAGGTGGCGACTAGGGCCAAGTTTGAACATTGTTTAGACTTGGTCAATATCCTGCGCTTTTGAGATGGTGCCAGTTGGCACAAGTTGGAAGCACTATGAAGGTTGTTCTTTGTTTGGTTAAGAAGATTAGTACTTGGTGGGATTTGAATAGCAACAAGGTGGAGATTTGTTGGAATAGTGTTGCTTATTCCATCCCACATCATGGAGAAAGTGCTTGGGGGGGTTTTGTTTTGCTGTAAATAGAACTCCCCCTGCCTTAGTAAGTCATCCCGAAAAATTAGAGTATAATTGTTTCCATACAATTGTACTAAATACTTCTCTTCTCTTAGTAAAAATTGAGCAAGCCTATTCTATAAAGGCGCTCCGGAGACGTAGGCAAAATTTTGGCCGAACTCCGTTATCAAGTTTTGAGTTCTCTTTTTAATATTCCGCCTTTAATTTCTGCATTTATTTAGTATTCAATATTTGGCTGGCTAAGCCGCCTTTGTCTCTTTTGTTGGCCGGCTAAGCCGCCTTTGTTCGGGTTTAGGTTGTGAATTAATACACTGTGCAAGTAAGTCCTATCTAGGAGATTGGGTTTTAAGTGAACCTCTGTTCCTCCAATCTTTCCTGGGGATTTATCTTGGAATGATAATTCTGTCTAAGGAGATTGGCTAGGCCATCTTTTTTGGGAATTATCGAATCAGTTCAATTCACTAGTTGTTTAGTGGGGAAATTACCCGAGTTTTCCCAACAGAGCCCAACCACTTTTCTTTTCACATAGGGGCAACAAACACCAGAGCATCACTATGTTGCGAGTCTATTCAATCTCATTCGGACCATTAGCTCTGCTATCAGAAGTTAGGCCCAAGTGAGATTTAATAGTGAATATGGACATCATAGTAACCTTAAAACCTTAAGGTATTAAGTATATGAGTCCACTCCACTTATACATTACTCACTTTAACATCTTTAATTCTTTCCGATCTAGATACAAGGCTCACACTTGTGTTGTGTTCCAACAATATCGAATGGCAGTATCTAAAACCATAAAAAATCCTAAAGAATTAAGAAGGTGCCAAAAACACCAATTTATCCCGTTAGTTGCGTTTCCAATTCTTAGACACTTCCTTCCATCCTCCTCTACCTACGAGGGGTTGAGTTGAGCAAGAATCAGACTATATTATCAGAAATCAATTCTCCACGGACCACTGGAATATTGTTATCATGGGTTAATTTCGCTAATTTCAGCTTTGCTATTTTTTTGCTCTTACACGCCTTGAAACTCATATAGTATTCGGTTTTCACGTTTGAGATTTGATATTCAATATTGGTTTCATATTAGACGTAAACCAAAAGTGTTATTAAAGTTAGGGATTTGTTTAATCATTCCTCATTCTAACTTGTCTATATACAAAGGATTAGATGGCCCAGCTTATTGATAATTCATGGGAAAAGGAAAACTTTCTGCAAATTAGTTTTGCATGTTAATTGGTTTGAGGATTCCAGTAAGTAGAAGACATGGAGATAATCGGTTCGTTCCCATCACATATTCCTGACCATTCTGTAGTAGGTTGTCCAGTATTAACGGGTGGTCTAAATTGCTGTTCAAGCTTGGCTCGAAAAGTATACACAATCCATAAAACATCATTCCGTAGGAAAAACGTGCTTCAGATTGATAGGCATATTGATGGAGACCAAACAATTACAATTTGTCTTGCTAGGTTCTTATATTTTTCTATTTTGTATACCATTATACTTCCAATTTAAGAACGAATTGTTGTAATTTAATACAGAAAGTTGTGTTAAATCAATAACAATCAAAACATCTAACGATAAGAAATCTAAATCCATATAAATTTATAAGGGAATCCCCAAAATCTATTAAAAGAAAAATCTTGTATAACATTTCGAACTAAAGAAATCAACATTTAAACAGGTTTATTCTTTAGTAAGCCTACACCGAACTTGTGTAGGTTAAGCAAAGGCCTAATGAACTGTTTTTGGTACATAGAATCCAATAATATTTTGGATACTGGTGCTGAAAATAATAATAATAAAAAGAAATTCATACAAAATAAAAAGTGATACAGAAGTAATTATTGTAATAAATGTTTTATACACGAATTATTTTGCAATTTAAATCATAACTCTCACAAAATTAGTTATATACAGGCTTTTAATCAGTAGACATGTATAAGAACTGTTAATGTTTCATGGTTATCATGGGATTTTTATTTTTATATTGTAGGAGTTTTCCCATCAAGACATGACTAATCTCTCATGGATTTGGATCAGCTTACTTATTAATTAAGGTGGGCATCGTTATTTGGGCTTGTGTCATGTCATAGCCTATTGATGCGATAGTCTTGCCATATCTTTTTCTTAATGCATCTTCTTCTTTGAATTTGCCACCCAATCTTGGCAGATAGCCTGGAGGCGGTTTTAATCTTTAGATGTTGGAGATGAATTCATTGGGGGCTGTTCATTTCCAGTATGAATGCTTCAAGTCTCTTCTAGTGTGTGGTTGAGATTTGCCCACAACACTTTATAATAATTTAATGGTGCTATTTTGTCTTATTTCAAATAATTTTTTTCATTTTTCTTTTTCCCTCCTCCAGCGCCTTGTCCTTTTTGCTTTTCTTTCCCCTTTGAGATTTTCATAGAACCAACAATTTTTCCAATCTTTGTTTTTTCCTCTTTCAGGCGCCTCTATTTTTTTCTCCTTTCCCCATTTATAATTAAAATATTTTTCTTCCCTTCTATCTTATCAAAAATAAATTTATATATTTAAAATTATGTATCATATGATTGGGTATAGTTATAAAAGTTTGGGATTTCTTTGATATCCAAGGTATAGTGTCACCAACTTTTTTGTTGGTTCTATGAAAACCTCAAAGGGGAAAGGAAAAAAAAAAAGACAAAGCGCCTGGAGATGGAAAAAAGAAAAATTGAAAAAATTATTCAAAATAAGACAAAATAAGACCGTTAGATTACTTTCAAGTGATGTGGGCAAATCTCAACCACACACAGGAAGAGACTTGAGGCATTCATACTGGAAGTGAGCAGTCCCCAAATTCATTAGAATAAAGGGCATTACATATTCTTAAGGGACAACACTAATTTTGTGTCCAAACACCTTGATCATTTTGCCACTTACTTAATACACTTACTAATTTATCCATGCTGTGACTACACCCATTCTCTCCTATCATCTCCGTTACTATTGTGATGAGTCATGAGTGAGATCGACCTATGTCTTAGGAAATGCGTTTTAAATGAAGGAAAAGGAGATTATTTTCGTTGCAATAATAACGACGTTTGTTTTTTCTGCCTTTTCTAGCTACAACACGTTTTTCATCTCTGATTCCAACATTCCAAGATCGCCATTATTGCTCATTGAAAATATTAACATTTTTCACAAGTTTTACTAGTTTTGCCCCCAAATTGTATGAGAGTTCATTGAGGATTTTTTTTTTTATTTCTGCCTGAGTAGCCATGTGATTAGAGACGAGAGTTGTTACTATTAGGTCTAAGTAGTAAGTACCGGCCAAGGTAGCAAGCATGTTCTACTGTTGTTCAAATTCCACCCCCTTTTTGTCACGCATTGGGATTTTTAGGCACACAAAGTCCTAGTGTAGGCCAAATCCGTGTGCATGTTGGATTGATGGTGAGGGGTTTGTTATTTAATTAAACTAGTCACTTAATTATGTAATGGGCTTGTATCGTTGTGGGCTTGGACTTGACTAATCCTTGTCCATAAAGAATAGGAGTGGGGGATAAGAAACCTAGTGTGAGTGGGTTTTCTTAGGATTACTTGGAGAGCACTCAAGTGTTATTGTATAAATAGCATGAGAGGGGAGGCGTTGGGCTGTGTGTGTTGTTGTATTCTTTGAGCAATAATACTACGAAGATTTCTCCCAAATACTGTGTTCTTATTATTTTGTTAGCTTAGGCTGATCTAGGTATCGTTGCGAACCTAGAGCCGCACGGATATTGGGTGTTTTTCCGCTGCGCCATCCTGTGTCCGTGACAAGTGGTAGCGGAGCGTTCGTGTTTATTCGCAGAAGATTTCTGGTTTCTGGCAGGGGCGCCTTCGTCGCTGGAAGGTGCGCCTTCGTCGCTGGTGGGTGCGCCTTCGTCGCTGGCAGGGTGCGCATTCGTTGCTGCTAGGGCGTGCCACCGACCTAGCCTTGGTGCGCTGCTGGGGCGCGCCACCGACCTAACCTGGGTGCATTGCTGGGCGCGCCTTCGACTGGGCAGGGGTGCGTTTTCTGGGCGCGCCTTTTTGGTGTTGCTGGTGGGCAGAAGCAAATTAGAAGCGTGGGTTGCTGGACAAGGAGGGTTCCTCAAAGTCAGGTTTGATTTTATTAATTATAAAAGTCGACTTGTGGGATTTTGTTGAGCTTGTGGATTTGTTTGGCTTGGTTCCTGTGATTTGTTGTTTGGTCCCGAATTGTTTTGTTCCTTTTTTGCCAATTGCGATTTGTGTTGAGATCTTTGGTTAAGGATGACGAAAGAGAAGCCGCCTCTTGGGGAACAAGAGACGAGTGAGACTACTACTCAAGAGATGTCTGATCTGAATAAGGATGACCCGAAGGTTGCTGACCCGAAGAAGAAGGCTGATAGGGGCCGATCCAAGAGTAGGGGTCCAGCGAAGACGGGAAATCCGACAGTGGAAGCTGCTGTTCCGATCCTTCAACAACGCTGTGAGAAAATTCAAGAACGGTTGAATGGCCTCGAGAAGCGAGTTGATGAATTTGAAGCTAGCGGTGAAGGTAGAACGGATGAAGTTCAGGTGTTGAGGCTACAGCTCACAGACCTTCACACGAAAGTGAATGTAGGGTCTCAAACACTTAGGGAGGAGTTCGACAAGCTACAGGAATCGTTCAAGAGGGCAATCGCTGAATTGCAAGAACAGATTGATGAGCAGTCGAAGCAACTCGATGTGCAAGGCCAGGAGTTACGAGAACTGAAGGCCAGGAATATACGCATGGAGGAAGAGCTGACTCTATGTAGAAGAGTGCTTGCAAGTGGAGAGGGAGGTGCATCTGCACACGCACTACCTAAAATTGACATACCTAAGCGAAATACCTATCATGGAACGCGAGTGGCTAAGGAGCTTGACAGTTTTTTGTTTAGTGTGAATCAATACTTTGCAGGTATGAGGATTACAGATGAGGACCGGAAAGTGCAAATTGCTTCTAGGTACTTCAAGGGTGCTACTTTGCTTTGGTGGAAACAAAGACTAGAGACCTTGGAGGCGGAAAGGAAGAGACTTTCGTGGGACGAGTTCGTGACAGAGCTGAAAGCATAGTTCTATCCCAAGTATGCTGATAAGGAGGCGAGAAGGAAAATGCGCAGCCTTAAGCAGGGGGATAGTATTCGAAAGTACGTGAAGGAATTTCAAGAGCTGAAGTTCAAAATTCCACGCATGCCAGATTCTGAAGCGTTGGACATGTTCGTTGGAGGCTTGCAAGATTGGGCACAAATGGAGGTCGATAGACGTGAAGTTGAGACCTTAGTCGATGCTATTCGAGTGGCGGAGTCCTTAGCAGATTACAAGGGAGACAAGCTGAAAAGCTCTAATCACCAGGATGGCGATTCTAAAGGTGGTGGAGAGAAGGCTAAGTTCGGGAGTTATACATCATCAACCAAGTCAAGTGACGCCAAATTGGGGAAAGGAGGCAAAGGTGATGATAACAAACCGTGGGAATGTTTTCTGTGCAAGGGTCCACATAGTGTCAGAATGGCACCACTAGAAAGACTCGGAGCCATAGATGCTGCGGCTAAGCCAAGCAAGAAGGGACGGATGTTCGTTCGAGTTCAAGTTGGAGGTACGGAGTTGGATGCTTTGGTTGACACAGGTGCGACTCACAATTTTCTACAAGCCAAGACGGCCAGAGAATTGGGGATTCGGTACATGCCGCAAGAGAGCACAACTACAATGAAAACGGTGAACTTGGAGGCACAACCTATTGTGGGGTTAGCATATGACATGAAGGTTCGCATTGGTAACTGGTGTGGACGGCTAGAGTTTACTGTGGTGGAGCTTGATGATTATCCTATGGTACTTGGCATGGAGTTCTTGGATAAAAATGAAGCGTTGATCTTTTGCAAAGAGGGTTCGATTGTACTTGATGGTGTGTAGCCACGCTGCGTCTTGAGCACTATGCGGGAATCAACCTTGGGAGCAATATCAGCGGCAAAGATGGCTTTGGAAACGGGGCAAACTAGTGTGGCAAAACCAAACGAGGCAGAGGTAAAGGCAATACCAAAGGAAGATGAAGTTCCTATGGATAGGCAACCACCTCGCATGTGGATAAAGGCACACCGGGTTGTTCGATGTACGGAGGATGCTGTTGTGTTCGAGTATCTAGTCAAGTGGAGGGATCAACCTGAAGCGAGATGGGTGCACGAGGACAAGCTGAATCGGTTTGGACGGCAAGTGGCTTCCTATCTACGGAAGGCAATGAGGGCATTGCCTGAATAGGTGGTGGAGAATGTCACGCATTGGGATTTTTAGGCACACAAAGTCCTAGTGTAGGCCAAATCCGTGTGCATATTGGATTGATGGTGAGGGGTTTGTTATTTAATTAAACTAGTCACTTAATTATGTAATGGGCTTGTATCGTTGTGGGCTTGGAATTGACTAATCCTTGTCCATAAAGAATAGGAGTGGGGGATAAGAAACCTAGTGTGAGTGGGTTTTCTTAGGATTACTTGGAGAGCACTCAAGTGTTATTGTATAAATAGCATGAGAGGGGAGGCGTTGGGCTGTGTGTGTTGTTGTATTCTTTGAGCAATAATACTACGGAGATTTCTCCTAAATACTGTATTCTTATAATTTTGTTTGCTTAGACTGATTTAGGTATCGTTGCGAACCTAGAGCCGCACGGATATTGGGTGTTTTTCCGCTGCGCCATCCTGTGTCCTTGACATTTTGGTCCTTGAAGACCGAATAGATTATAGATTGGTTATGGGTTTTGACCAAACAATTGGAAATATTTAGCTAAAACGAACAACTAATAAATTAGTAAATGTTACATGTTTTACAATGTACAATACGATTCCTGATCTGTCACACTCGATGAGTGATTTTTTTAAAAAGTATTTTTTTCTCGTTTATTTTTCTGTACTTATACAAATTCCTCACGTTGTCACATTGCTTTTATGGTTGTGTTGCGTGAAAGATGTTTTTTTGAATAAAAATGATGAAAATTAGGTGGAATCCAACTCATAACTTGAGCCCAATAGAAATGCCATAACCTATGTTTTTGTTGCCTTGTCTTGTGGGCCTTGAATATATATGTTTCGGTTTGAAATAAAATAAAGGAAAAAAAAATGAGTTGGGGTGGGTCGTACTGGGCTAGCTTGGGTTTGTTTTTTATCTGGTTTATGACGAACTTGGATTAGTGGAAACTGTTTCTCGGAATTCCATGTTTTGGTCCGAGACATGAGATTATTGGGCAACACTCAACAGGCCCTTTTGGCCCATATAACCTTTCCTGTTATCACAGTTGAATTGAGTTATTTAATGAAGAAACGGCAGAAATTTATTTTCGGACTGGATCCTTTTTCGATTAAATAAATGATTATTATTATTTTTTTGATTTATGAATCTTATGTTTCATCCTTGACACAGAGGAACAAGTCAAGGGACCCCGTATTATGCACGTTACGTATAACTAGGATTAACTCAAGTGCAGTTCCTCCTTCATCCCTTATCTCTACCTCCATGCATGGCTGTACATATCTAATCATTCACGTCAATCCTGATTAGCTATCCCAACTTTTTTCACAAAGTATCGTAGTAAACCTCTTGAATGACGGGTTTGCCTTGTTAGTCATCGGGACTCTGCATTAAGGACGCACCAATGTTAGATTTTCAACAAGTATGAGTGAACGACTACTGTGTAAATGTTGTTGACTCGTGAGCATGACGTGTTCCTGAGTTGGTAAGTGACAAAACTGACAACTGTAATACCCCGGTTAATTTAATCGAGTTCGCGATGAAGTTTATGATCACTTGGATCCATTTACCCATTTTAGTAATCCCAGCTACGAAATGAACAAGAGCAGGTTATTTAGTTTAAATCTGGCCCCCTAGTTAATGCAATTATGGACCTCACATACATTTTGCCATCTGATTTTTTTTTTTTCCTTTTTTTAAATTTTTGTTGAATCTGGTATTCTGATTCAACCTTTTCCATTTTTCTTTTCTAAAAAAATTTACTAATATTATTTCTGGCACAAATTCTGAACCATACTTGGCATTTTAGCAAACAAATTACAACAAGGTTACCGCATTCAGATAATCAACCAAAGACAACAACAACAACAAAATCGTGATCTATCTATTACGAAAACGAAATCTTGGAAAAAGGTGGAAAGAAAAAACCAAAAAGGAAGAAAACAGGAGAGTGCGATTTGCACAGGGAGGGGAGGATACCCATGGGAGAACATTCCATAGGAGGAAGCAAACAAAAGGCACCACGTTTTTCACCCGTTAACGGCAGGGTAATAGCGTCAATTACTTATCCCCCAAACCCACGCTCCTCCCCAATATTTTATCACTTTAAAATAACAAAGGCGCGAAACGGTCACAAATCTCCCGCGCCTTCCCTTTTCCAGCCTTCCCCCCCCTCTAATTCCTTCCTTCCCTCCATTTATTTCTCCCCCAATTTCACTCACTTTCACTTCCCCCCCTTTCACTCACTCACTCATCCACTTTGCTTCACCTAACACAAATCACAAACACACACACACAACAAAAAAAAAAAAAGAAGAAAAGAAATGCACCACGAAACCGCCAACCAAGCCCTCCCCCACATCTCCCCCGCCACCCCCGGCGGCTCCACCGCCTCCTTCTCCCCCGCCGCCTCCTTTGACTTCCCCCAACGCCCCCTTAAGAAACACCGCGGCAGCTACAACTGCGGCCGCTGCGGCCTCCCGAAGAAGGGCCATGTCTGCCACCTCCCTCCTCCATCCGCCGCCTCTCCGGCCGCCGCCTCCGCCGCCACCCCTACCTCTGCCATATCCACCGCCACCCCCTCCGCCCCTTCCTACCGGCCCCCGGCTGCTACTCGCCAGCAGCACTCCCGCCTCCCCCGCGCGCTCTCCTTCGACGATATCGACCTTCGCTGCGACTCTCCCGAGCCGGAGATGGACGAGTCGGAGTCGGATCTGCTCCCTGCGAGCTGCATGTGGGAGGTGCTGAGGAGGCTGCCGCCGGCGAGCCTGTTGGCGGCGGCTGGGGTGTGTAAGAGTTGGAGAGACACGACGAGGAGGTTGTGGAGGGCGGCGGAGGAGCTCAGGTTTAGAGTTCCACCCAGGGCGCAGCTCGGGTTTGTTGGATCCTTGCTTCAGAAGTGCCCTGCACTGCTTAGGCTCAATCTTAGAATGGAAAGGTTAGGGTTTTGTCTTGACAGAGCTCCGTTTGGTTCTAATTTCTATCAGATCTGGGATTGCAGAGATCGGATTTAGCTCTATTCGATGAACGTTAACGATATGGACTAACATAACAAAAATCATTAAAGTTTGTGGCAATAAACAGAAATGTGGCCTCGATTCTAAAAGTAACTGCGAAATGACACTGTCATGTATCATCGTACTGCTCGATCTATTAATGTCAATGCAGTACAGTATACTACACCAGGTTTTTATTACGGTCAAGATCTAAATAAGTTTGATTAAGTTTTGGGATTCTGAATTTTATGAGGGTACAATTTACTCATTAGTTTTAATAAATTGTGAACGTTACTGTTGTCGCTATTTCTGGGTTAAAAAGTTTAGTTAGGCATATTGGACAGTATTATGCTATTTGGTTGATTATATATTTTTGGTTGGATATTGCAGTGATGTGGATGCGACGATGCTGGCTTGCATTGCGTTCTCATGCCCTAATCTGGAGGTCATGGAGATATCTATGTCAGATACTGCAGTCAACCGGATCACTGGGTATGGTTGTGTTTGCCTACTTTTGTTATTTGTAGCGTTTGTGTGCTGCATATGGATGGTCCTTGTAGCCACCACTTTATGACGTACTATATTGGTTTTGAGGCCTAAATTCAATTGGGAGCAGATCATCGGTCCAAGTTATGCTTGTTTTATGGGCACTTTTGTCCATACGTGTCTGTAGTTATAGATGATAACAAACGTTTTATTACTGACTGTGATTTTGGTTGCTATAGAAATGATGTAGAGTCTTTAAGGTGCCTTTTGTTTTGGGAACTTTTTGGAGGCTTCTTTCATTACTAGATTTCCCAGCACTCATTTGCTTGAAGCAGTGTGATTATACATTGTTCAATCGTAAACCTCTGCATTTTCTGCTTTCCATTAATGTTATCATCATTGGCGAAAATGAGAAGCTGCCTTGACGTGCTGCACTTATAAACTTAATTCATTTTTGTAATTTTTATATGCAGCGATGAGCTAGGTCGTTTTGTAGCTGATAGGCGTTGCCTTACAAGCCTTAAGATGGAAGGATGCACTAATCTAGGTGGTTTTGTTGTCTGTTCATCAAGTCTTTCTACGCTCTGGCTTTCAGATCTTTACTGCTTATCTAAAATGGTAATTGTTAATCATATTTCTCACTTTTTGGCAAGATGTTTCTTCAGGTTCCAAGTGTGTTATTTTGTGTAAGGAGTGATGGAGTTTGGTCACTCTGTCTTATGAACAAATATATGCATTTGCACTCGAGTTTTTTTTTTTCTGATTTGTAGTTTTATTTGCAGGTCTTTAACTGCCCCAGTTTGAAAGAGATTTCCCTTGATTTTTCTCGTCAAGAAAATGACAATACTGATCTTGTTGCCATGGCTGATGGCCTAGGAAGGGGTTGTCCGAGGTTGCAAAACATACACATTGCATCTTTGAGGCTTTCTCACCCTGCTGTTCTAGCGCTTACGGCTGCAAGCTTGAGGTCTTAAAACAATACTTTTTATCAGCTTGCTTGTTTTATTTATTTTAAACATATGGTAGCGTTCAAACACTCGTTTTGCAAAAGACGCAGTGGCTGTTAGAGCATTTGCAGTCCTTTTACTCTTTACCACTTTCAGCTTAAGAAAAATGGTACAAGACCTCCGGTTCTCCATTAGTGATTGAATAACTGTCTGATTATCGATTGCCTGTTTTGCAAACTCAGGAGCTTGCGAATGCTTTCGTTGGTCCTTGGAACAGAAATCACTGATGCATCTGTTGCTGCTATTGCTTCAAGCTATTCAAAACTAGAGTTGCTTGATCTGAGCGGGTATGATTGGGCTTCAGGTCCCTCCGATACTAGGATTTGGTCCAAAATTGAATGTCCTGCATAGCTTAATTTAGTTAGATTGCACTACTGAAAAGTTCAATCTTATTTCAGGTCTAGCATCAGTGATAGTGGCATCGGAATGATCTGCAATGTGTTCCCTGGAACCCTTTCAAGACTCCTCCTTGCTCTATGTCCCAATATCACTTCCAGTAATCTCCATGACCAAGCTCTGTTTCCGAATTGGAGTTCCCATGTTTCTTATGTGCTTTGCCGCAGAGCTCTTGTTAACTATATTGTTTTCAGGTGGGATTCAATTTGCAACAGCACAATTGCCTCATCTTGAACTCATGGATTGTGGAATGAGCATATGCGATCCAGGTTCTCCATATCCAACCTCTGAGGAAACCGATGAATTTGAGTTGCAAACAACATTTAAAAACCAAATGCACCTCATATATCAGAAGCTCATTATCAAGCATGCTCGGTTGAGAAAACTCAGCTTATGGGGTTGTTCTGGCCTAGATGTAAGCTTCTGTCATGACCCAACAGCGTTTTGACGTATTTGTGCACTTCTTCTGGTTCTTAATGTGTGAAGTTAAAATGCAGGCTTTGTACTTGAATTGCCCAGAACTCGGTGATCTGAATCTGAATTCTTGTAAAAACTTGCATCCTGGTATGCTATTTTTTTCTATGTTTCTGTTCATAATTTTGCATAAGCAGTAGCCTGGATTCTTGTGTTCAATTTTGGAGGCGTATTAATTATGCCTTTTATTCACAGAGAGAGTGCTCCTTCAGTGCCCGAGTTTGGAAAGTGTGCATGCATCAGGATGTCACAATTTGTTGATTGGAGCCATTCAAAGCCAGGTGAATACTTAATTCCATTGGAGTTCTATTATCGGATTGCTTTACTGAGAACTTAATCTTCATATGTTCAAAATCTTGCCAAGTGATCAGAGGGGCATAACAAGCTGACTCCAGAAATAAATTGATGAGGATAACAAAATTGTTCTTTTTAGCTAACTGAAAAGAGACCTGGGCACTGTCTTTTAGCTCTGAAGCTACTTCAGAAGAGACCAGGGAATTCTTCTTGCTGTCTTATTAGGAGGCTAATCACGGAGCATAATGCACTAAAACGTTAATCTTTAGTGGCCAGGAATCCATTGTAGCAATTATTCTAAACTGGAGTTGTCATACTTCCGTTGCAATATCCTTAATTGTTTCTTTCACACGCGTGCAGGTAAGTAACAGTGTTGCTGCTACGGAAAACTATTTTCCAAGCAAACGCCTGGCTGATGGCTCAAAGAGGATTCGGGTCCCAAATTTCCTGAGTCAGCAGGTAGGTGCCTCCCGAGTTATAATCTTGCTATATTTATATTTGCCTAAGCTTCATAACTAGACCAAATAAATGATTTTAGTAGCATATTTACACCATCTTAAGAAGACAATGTTTGGACTAACTTTGATTAGGGACAGTCTCCCTTGCAGCCCTGTGACGATGACAAGAAGCGGAAGAGGATTTCGAGTCGTCCTTGTAATGTGCTTGTAGACTAAGCATTTGCTTGTGAGATACAATTCTCATTGTACACGAGATGCAAACATTACTCTTCCTGTGTACATGGTGCAATCTCTTGCTACTGATTGGTTTTATTTGGCTTTGTGCCCCTGCAAATTAACATGGCTAGGGCCAGCTGTTCTGTAGAATTTCCATCATACAAACAAATTGTTAAGTTTGTGTAACCATGATACTGTGAGACTGTAAAACATTGTTCTTCATCTATTATTAATTATCAAATAAAGATGTGTCCTGCGCATTTGTTTTTGTCTTTTGGAGTTGATAGAGGTGAACATGCTTGCCTCTTGAGTTTCTCGGTAATGATACTCTATACAGGGACTGGCCATGAAGCTACTCTTTGAGTATTCCTGGCAAGTAAATCTTCTTTATCATGCCTAACGCTTTACCAATTCGTTTGCCATGCATTTTGTGGGAAACGCTAATGCCTTAACATGACAACATATTTGCTGATACATTGAAAATCTCAACATGATAACATATTTGTTGTGCATCTTAGGAGTTTATTATCTGTCTTCATGCCTTCAATGATTTGCTGTTCCCCTCCTGGTCAAGGCTTTTGTCTAAAATCAGATGGACAAGAAAGATTTAAGGCCAAAAGCTAAGTAATTTTAACTTCTATTTCGTTTTCGTAAATCTTTCTGGTCGATCTCTTGGAATAAGTGTTGCTTATGGTAATTGCCAATTGGTAGCTAGTTGCATAGCCATGCAACTTGTCGTTTACCTGGGAACTAACTTCTCACATTGTTTTATGGTACAAAAGACTAGTCGTTGACAACCAAGTAAACGACGTGCACTTAACGCAAGGCCGACTAGACAACTGACCTACAATTCCCCATTTTAAACATGATCAACAGTAATAGGAATTCTGTGCGCTCCAATTTTCTGAGTTTTGATGGATGAAGAAACATTACTGAACGAAGAATGTGTATAAAATCATCCTTGGACCTCAATAGCTCACATTTTTAGGTTGAATTGGTCTTTTGACAAAGAAAAAGGAGGTAAATTCAGCAAGAATGAGGACAAGATGTACAGAGAACATTTTAACATTGAAGAAAATTTAAAGGGAAGGAAGCAGTAATGAAGTCACATCCTGCTTCCAAGTAATGAAAGTCAGCAACCGGATGAACTATCCTTCACAAGAGTATCAACCTATAAATCTCCTTCTCTAGGATGTGAGAGAAAGGAAGATCAATATAACATTCTGCAGAAGCCGAATGGCATGAGGGATACAGAAATATATACCGTTGCTTCCAAAAAAGCTAGTGAATTTACACCAGACTGCTACGAAGCTACAGAATTGAGGAGGATCCGGGTCACTGAAAAGAGAATTCGAAGGTGGGAATTTTCCTGCTCGCTACTATATATGGTATCTAAAAATAGCCCGCAGCATATGGCTTGCTACAAAAGGAACAGGAACGGCTAATAAAAAGAGATAACTAAATAATCACTCAAGTTCCCACCAGGCCAGGTTTCCAGTAGAAAGCACCACTTGCATTTCAATATTTGCAAGAATTCATGTTTGCCAAACCAAATGAGAAGAGATCCAAAGATGAAAGAAGTCAAAATTATAGTATGTTGTACTCAAGTTTGATGAAAAATTTAGGCTGTGTTATAAACAAAAGATATAGGTTAACTATGAGAAGTTCAATATTCATCTATTGATACTTTTCTCTTTATTACTTTTGGACCGTCAGATCAGATGATCATGCACTATGTTCTTTGTGCTTGGGCAGGGGAGGAGAGCCCCTGCTTTTTCTCTTACCCTCCTTGGATAGATGAATAGAAATGGTCATGGAGGATTGGAGGATATTCAATTTTGACCATCATCAGACACGGATACTAATTTTCCTTGTCGACTGAGATCAAAGAAAGAACCTAAACAGTAGCAACGAAGCAACTCATTTTGCTTGATTGCACGGAAGTTATCAGGTCAAAGTCCAAGCAGGCTGCATACCCTGTAATTCTTCATTTGTTATTTGGAAAGCCTAAAAATCATAATAGGATGTTGTTTGAGGGAGAGACAGCATATGACAATAAGTCAGCCATACCGTACAAATGCTTCTTCCGTGATTTCTGACATGAGATGTTCAATTCCTTTTTTTTTTTTAACAAATTTAACCTATTGTTCAGGAAGCAAGAAAATAGCAGCATAACTACAGGGGTGCTTAGCGGGTTAAAACTTTGAATATGAATTTGATTTCCGCTTCATTGTTCACTTTTCCTGTTAATCTTCCTCCGACTTTGTGCAAAAAGAAAAAAAAGAAACTTTCTCCGAGAAATGTATCTATTGGATCGCTCCAAGAATCATCCTTGTTTCCTGTATGTTTGCAACTTGTATATTCTAGCATTTTCCATGTATATATGGCTGAAAAAATGCATAGGATTTGAAGAATTGTCAGATCCAATATATGCGAGAGACTAAACATCAATACGTCCATAAGTTAATGTTTGATCAAACAGAGCATTCTTAATATCATAATACAGCAAATGCCAGCACAGGACCATGACCGTCACAAAATTCAAGTAGCTGATGAAGTCGACATAAGGGGCCAGAGTCACTGGTACTAAATGTGCTAATTATTGTTTGTGTGTGTGGTAGCCTAGTTCACACGTCGGTGTGGACTTGTTTTCCCTGCTTCCACTAATTTTTATTTTCGTTTGTTGAATGAGAACGGGACAAACCAATGCTACACTTGCTAGCTAGCATCGATTTGGAAATTTCTTTCCCAATTCTCAATAGCAAATCAAGTAACCTATCCAAATGGGCATAAGTAAATGCTACACGAACATGCACATGATCTTGTTCCCTACCCAAACTCCAACAAGGTCATGATGCAACATTTCCTTAATTAGTTGTACCTCGTTAGAGTTATAGTGATATAATTAGTGACTTTTATAGGAAAGAATAAAATAATTTAAGCAATATATATACAAAAAGACTTCGGGGCTAGGTAGAACAAGCGGGTACATTATTGCAGTCATTACTTCACGGCCAAACCATCAAACAAAACAAGCAATAGACATAGCGAATCCTGGAAGGCTGGGAACATTACAGTTTTTATGCTTTGTGTCCATCATAGTATTTTTGAGTATCTCACAATATTATACATATCAAACCGATAGTAGTATAACACGTAAACACCTAAACATGCCTGCTCAATCCATCTTCGGCTTTGATTGTTTGCTCTTGCAGTGCTCCTCCAGACAAAGCAGATGATCAAAAAGAAGCAGGCCGGGTCGCTATAGCTACTTGTAGTTTCTGTTTTTGCATTTCTCCATGGCTCTTGGTGCTGGCACATAAAAGAAAGAAAATTAAGCCTTCAAGAAAACCATATATATGTATATTTAATGTTGGAAATTACACAGTAGAAACAAATAATTAATTAAGCCTAGTCAACTATATATGAAGTTGATTTTCCCGTAAGTAAATGAAATTATAAACATAAGAATAAGTATACCTACCAAGTCCAGTCGCCTCAGTTGCTTTCATTATCCGCAGCCGCTTGCATGATTCAACAAACATTCTGGGTTGACAATAGAAAAAAAAAAAAAATAAAAATCAGCTAGCAGCATATATACAGTACACATATATTACTTAGAAATTGCGGGTTTTTAGTGAAATATCATGGAATTAATTAGAACATACTCCCAGGGGACATCCCCAACAAGCATCCAGTCTCCATCCTTATCTTCATAAGTTGGAACATAATCAGTGCCATTAAGAAGGTCCACGATCTTGCTCTCGTTAAGGAAATCTTTCATTCCGTTGGATCCAGAATTGCCTAATTGATATATAAGCATTAATCAATTGGAAATCAACATATACATCCATATGGGAATCATATGTATGTATATATACTTAATTAACAGGAATTTTGTACACAATCAACTCATACCAACAGAAGTGAAGGAGCCGAGCATTTTGCCCAAGGCATCAGAGAGCTCCTGGTAGGTCTTGTACATCTTCAAATCCACCTTACGCAGGTAAGGTGCGCCGTCCATGCTAACCTTCACGAAGGCTGCCTTCTCGCTTTCCTCACTGTTGCTCTTTTGGACGGCTAACATGTTCTTCCGGAATGACCGGACCGGTGGCCAACCCACCACCTGTGCCCTAATAACATTAACCAGATAGGTTTTACAATTGAATTATTATAACCATCATTAATTTATTTCCTTCATTAATTAGTGCCTAGCTAGCTATATGTATAATAGCATCATCAACTAATTCACTCATTTATTTTGCTGATATATATGCAATAAATTAAAACTGTATTAATTATTGAGGGACTATTGACAGTTCTTGGTTCCAATTATTAGAGAATGTATATATTGGTTGTCGCTTTTTCCACTTTCACTTTCACTTATTCTTTCCCTCTACATACTCTAACAGGAAACAATGACAGCCTTCCATTTTTCTTGTAAATATATATACACAGTAGTATTTGTACATATAACACCAACAGTATGCTTTCTGTCTGTAAATTTCGGTGGAGGTATAAATAAAATGAAGAATTTTAATTTCATAAATAGAAATAAATAACACAACGAAATTTCTCTTTCCACTCCGTAGAACTTAAACATGTCTAGAAGACTAGCGTGATGGAGGGAAAAGATAACCATTTTCTAGGTTTGCTTGGCTGGACTTATGTACAGCCTACCAGTCCAGAAATGAGAAATCATCATCATATATATGTAGGAGCAAGCACTTTTTGCTAAGAGGTCACTAATTTTCACGTACACTTTTCACATAAAATGAATAAACACGATTCAGGATTTCTCAAGGTTGCTTATAGAAAGAGAAAAGATTCTTTCAAACAAACATCCATGACAACGGACTAGTTTATCCCTGATCACTTAAATCAGTTGTAAGTTTATGTCAAAGCCAAGGATAGATGACATAAAATACTGTAGATAGAAGGCTGGGTTACCTCTTTCAGCCCCTCCCCCTCGACCACACGTACCAACAAGTAATGTGAAAAATAAATACATGATGTGCTTAAACCTATGTTCCTATCACTATCACATGCTATAATTATGCGCCACCACCATTACAGGCCAGAAAAAGGTTTAAACAATAATATCAAGAGAAAGAGAAGAAGAAATCATGTTATAGCTTACTTAGCTGGAGGTTTTGCTGGATCAGCTTCAACCAGGTTCTTTTCCTTTTGAAAACTCTTACCCTTCACATCAGGATCGATCCCGTCCTCCTTGGAAGAAAGATTAAGCTGCAAATCAACAGTCTCAGAGAACCCTCTCTTCCTTGCTGCCTGATCTCCTTCATTCCCTCCACTATTCCCAGGCAGCCCTAGCCTCAGCTCCGTCTCCTCAAACCCCATCTTTGCCTTCTCCAACTCCATCACCTTTCTCTCCCTAAAGTCACCTTTTTGGTTTCTCTCTCAAGCTAGCTTTTCTTGTCGTAATAGCTTGGTTGTGCGCTTTTTTGGATTCAGGTTGGGTAAATGCTCTCGGGACAAATTAGAAGTGAAGTCTTTTCTGTGAGACGGTAACTTAACAGAGGTGTATGTTGTGGCTTGATGATGCCTTAAAGGGTATTAATGTACGGATGGGGTCTTGGGGGCTCTTGTCCAACTGCAGGTGTTGGCTAATGGGACGAGGACACGTGGAGAATTGTCTGAGCTGGATTAATTTTTTAAAATCCCTTTGTTGGAAATGGTGACAAAATGCTGAGGTTGTAACCTTCCTATGATTGTCTGTGGCTTGTTGACATGAGCTCTAGGCATTTTCACTAGTTGTTGGCCCACCTATTTATTTTTAACTAGCTTTTTGGGTTCAAAATTATTAAAGTAGACACATTAGTAACATCCATACAATCAATAATTCCACTTCGTGTGATATATACTATGGATGGTGTATAGTAATTTCAAATTTCAAATTCTAGTGAGAGAGGCTCCTCCTTCTCTCTAGTTTTTCTCTTCTTCAAAATTCAAAAAGGGGGTTGCCATGGATGGTTCCTTCACCATCCATGGTGAACCCCCCCACTTCTCTAGTTCATCTTCTTACTCTTTTAGTATTGTTGTAGATCTAGTACCCTTATATGGGAATAAAAGTTGTTCTCATTGTGAGAGTTGTTCTCCTTGTGAGAGTGTTTCTCCTTGTGAGAGTATTTTGTTCTTCCCATGGGCAAGGTCAAGCTTTCCGGTAAGCAAGTCACGGATGGGAGAATCTTGTTCTCGTGTTGGTGATTTACTTCGAGTGGGAGGCGAGGCGAAGCATTATGGTGAAGTTTTAGTATACGGGTGGGAGTTCTCACGTCTCTTTCATCCCGTTGTTAATGTCTTCTTTGGGTGGTTTCCCTCTGTAAGAGCCGTTAGTTTTGATTCAAGAGTGCCGTTGGGTTCGGCCTATGGGAACGACTTTTCTTTCCAAAAGTTGTTTAGATTGTGTATCCTGTCATCTACAGGACCCTTCTTCGTGAAGAACGCTTTCTTACTTCCCCGACAACCCGTGGCTTTTTGGGCCACACTCAAATCTTCTAAGTCCTTGCAGATTAGCTCCACGGAAGACCGGTATCAGTATTTACTTCGGTTTGTTAGATTGTTTAGTCTCTCCTATATGTTCACTGTGTTATGTTCTTCTTATTTGAGTATTTGTAATTTTCTTGGAGTCCTAGAGTTACCAACTCTAGCATCTATCCAAGTGTATTTTATGTTATAATTAATGATATTTAACTTTCGACAAAAAAAAAAAAAAAGATATATACTATATGCCAATGGATTATGATCATAATCCGAACTCGCATCACCAATTATTTGTGTCACTACTTTCCCTTTTCTTTTGGTAATGCGCTAATCATATATAGATTATACTATTTCGCTTTTAAGAGCTTTTATTATGAATTGGATTCTCGTAAAGTGGAGGTCCCCTTCCATATAACGTCGATCGATGGACAGTATAAATCTCCTCAGCAACAAAAGGTGTTTATGTGTTTAGGAAATTCTAATGACAAAAAGCCTGTACGTATATATACCTTCTTGAAGAGATTTCTCAAGTAGAATAGAAGTGAAAAATAGTAATGAAATTGAATAATCAGGTTTGGGTGCAAAATTAGTCAATTTGGGTGAGTGGATTACAATGATCAAATCAAGCACATTTTTCGTGGTTTATACGAAAAGAGTGAAAGATTAATTTTTTTTTTTTAATCATCTCTGCTTTGCAGAATCCCTTTTTGACTTTTTTGCCTTCTCGTTATTTGTTCCTCTTCTTTCATGCATCTTCATGTGGGTGCATCCATCTTCATCGGAGATTAATCGAAACCTTTCTTATAAATTTCTTTTTGTTTAAATACACTAGTTCATCTATATCAATTTTGGACTTCTTTGTACCCTTATCTTTCACATGATGATGCCGTTTACACTAGCCATAAATGATTTGTGCATCGTGCCACTGCCATACATAATTGAATCCTGATAATTAAAAACTCATATATATGTATGTATAGCTTTTATCATCAGGACTTCGCTGCTCATGGTCCTTGATAACGATACCAAATCAGGAACATTCTCAAAATAATGGTCAGGAGTGCTTATTAAAGCTAATATGAAAATAATATATGTGCAGGTGGTCCTTTTTCTTATTTAAGTACCTTCGACTTCGACATCCAAATCATGTTCTGTGGCACACAACGTCGCACTAGGCTTTTCAGAAAAATACAAGGTTGCATTCTTTTTGCTTATTCCGGAAATAAAGTAAAAGATTGATAAAATGGCTGTGGTTCTTTTCCTGTTCTGATATCTATGCATCATGGTGATGATATACTTTGATAATTTTATTTAATTTGAAAATATAAACTTTCGTGTTTCCTGTGTCTTCATTTGAGTATCATTTCTTACGATTAGTAATTGCTATTCAAAGTTTACTGTTCAAATTCCCGTTTTACCAAAATAATTAATCTCACCAGGAATTAAAAGTCAAATTAACAGATGCTAAATCATGTGAGGCATTTCCTAAATGTTTGTTACTAAGCATTTACGAACGTGTTTCTGCGTCAGCCTGTGAGTTGCTTGTCTAAAATTGCATGCATAGGTACATGCATACCACGTTCCAAATTAATTTGCCAAAGCCGCAAATTAAATGGACCAGCTGCAAGCCATATACAGTGGACAACAAATAACGTAAACGGGAAAACTAGACGTCGACCAGCCTTAAGCTTTCTTGTAGTCCCACTTCGTATGACATTTTCGAATTCCGAGTTCAAGTTTTTGAATTTTGATTTCAACTGTGACTATATATATTTGTAATGTACTCTAGCCGATTGCTATCATTGACCAACCATAAATTTTCTCTCATAACTGATTTTCTTTTTTCCTTTTCGGGAAGGAAACAAAATGATATACTAAGGATCAGCAAATTTCAGCATTATTAAAAGGATCGTTTGGCCAGAAAAAAAGCAAGGCCCCAAATTAGGAGAAATATTTTAGAGTTCTAACAAGAACGAAGGGTTATAATAATACTAGCTAAAGGGATGAGTAGTGTGCACCATCTCCTCCATGGTTGGTTGAGAAGAAGGGGAGGGACCCAGGGGAGGAGAAAAGGCATGTGCATAGATTCATTGGGGGCTTTGCATGTGAGCTTGTCGGTTCATGGGGTTGTGTCGCCCAAGTGTCAAACCCTATCCCATGTGCGCCGCTGCAGGGTATCCCACTTAACAACCCCCTCCTTTTTATTTGTATAGGTATTTTGTACACATATATATATCTTCCTTTGTAGATTGTATCATCAACTAACCAACCAGTTTGTAAGAAAAAAAAAAAAAAAGAAAAGAAAGAAAGAGAGAATCAACTAACAAACCGACCCCCAAACGTGCCATCCTATTCAATTTTCCTTCTCAATCTCTACTCGCCAATGAAGATCTACGGTTTCTAGTCCTAAGATCACTTTGTAATATCTTGACACTTGTTTGCCCTACAAATATATCTATATATAAATAGGTAGGTTTCAGGCATGCTTTATCCCGCAATGGTCATAATGGTCTGCGCTTCTAATTATATAATCCTGTTTGCCGTTGTTCGATCACTTCTGCTTTTATATTTTTTTTTGTTTTTTCACATACAATAATTGCTCACTGATTATTGTTTGATTGGCGATAATAATATACTACTACTATAGTTTGGTTATTCGAGGGGCCGGTGGTTGTAGAGATTAAGGAGTGTAGTCAAATTGTTTAAGGATAACACCAAGGAGAGTGGTCAAGAGAAAAACATCATGCACTCTTGGTGGTCTAGACCGACTTTTCCATTTTTTGCACCCAAAACTCACTTCGAAAACGGATCCTAAGTGGTGAGTCTCAGCTAGAACACTAAAATATGATTGTTTCATTATTAGGGCATAGGTGCGAATATATGCGAGGACAATTTCCTCTCACAATCTCTCGCTATAACTATTATCCAAATACCAATAATTTTATACTCTTTCACCTCACTATTCGAATATTCCGACTATTTAGTAATAATTAATTACTGCTTTGTTCCGTTATGCGAAGAACTAATTCAATATGAAATTTAAACTGTAGTATATATATGTTCCACGAGATCCTAAAAATGATTTTATACCTTTATAGTATTAACTATTAAGCTACAGTTTTGCTGCATCTATGCACTACAAAAAAAGCTGTTATTTGCGGAGGTTTTTTTGAACAATTTGCGGAGGTTTTGACCCCCGTAAATTGACTTTGCTGCAATTTACGGAGGTTTCAAAAACCCCCGTTGTTACCACTCTCACAAACAATTTGTGGGGGTCGTTAAGGTGACCTCTGCAACAGCCCCCACAAATTGGAAAATTAATTTGCGGGGGTTATATCGACCGCCGCAATATGAGCTCCAACCCCCCGCAAATTCACGTGATATCGATGCATACCATGGCACCTTAACCCCTGCAAATTGAGCTTCAACCCCCGCAATTCGAGCGCCCTTTTTGGTACTGACCGTCGCGATTTAGGTTTCAACCCCCGCAATTGGAACCCCATTTTCATAATGCCCCCCGCAATTTAATCCCCCATTTCTTACTAACCCCCGCAATTTGAGTTTCAACCCTCGCTATCTCATCCCCATTTTCATGATGCCCCCCGCAATTTGAAGCCCAACCCTCGCAATTTGTTCCCCCGATTTCGTATTAACCCTGACAATTCGAGTTTCAACCCCCGCAATTTGCTTCCCCGATTTGGTGTTAACCCCCGCAATTCGAGTTTCAACCCCCGCAATTTGGTCCCTATTTTCATAATGCCCCCCGCAATTTGGTTGGCCATTTTAACTTTATATTTCAGTTGTAGTACGTAATAGCAAATCCTACGGAATTCAGTAGACATAAATTGATAGAAGGTAATAAACATTTGATTAATCATATAAATCATAAGACAAACGTTCAAGCATTCATAGTCATACATACCTAACATGAGAATTTAAGCATTCCTAGTAGGTAATCATAAACACAAAATGAGTTATTGTCATACTCATTATATAAAACTACTTTAATAAAATGAAGAATGTTCAAACTTCTTCTTGGTGGCTCGGGATGCACGTGCTACCATGTGATGATCTTCTACCATCAACCGGAGTGGAAGGACTACTATGTTCATCATTTACCTACAATGACAGAAATTACAATTCAACAATCCGTTAAAAAGCTTTGGGAGAGAGATATAGAAAGTTTCAGACAAACAAAATCCATCATATCCACAGAATAATAACAATGACAGCACCAGCAGCATTGCAAAAGTAACAGTGACAGCCTTAAAATAAACTCAAAAGCAACTCAGACGTTTACAATCAGAAAGAACATTTGCAACACCAAACTGAAAGACCAAGAAGAAAGCACATAAAAAGATTGCTTTTGAGTACTGATGAACATCAAATATCCTACAACTTCGAATGACAAGTGCTTGCAATGATTATTAGAATATAAAACTATGACGAGTAATACGAATTCTTCTTGGCCTAATGGAAAAAACTTTCTGTACAGAATTTCACTGATCGAATTCTCTTTTTCCTTCAAAAGGTACAAAAACACGTTAATCAAAATCACTGATTGTCACTAGAGGGTGGAAGACAAAGACACTAGCAGCACGATCATTAAAATTCTTAAACTCAACAAATAGAAATCTTAGCTCTATTCTCATATCCAAAAATTTGCCACCGCCACATCCAAAAGTAAAAAGTTAACTAACTACCACCACAACCAAGTTAACCAAGAAGGTGATGGTAAAAACATAAGCTTCGACTATTAGGTTCAGGACAGAGGCCAAAGCATGTGGATTATCACGCACAGTTCCAAATGTAAAACGGGTTATCAAATTCTACAAAGATCAAAACAAGTAATAAACTAAAATGAAAAGAAAAATACAGAACATAAGCTAATCTAACCAGCCACACAAACCAATCATAAACCAAAACTCAAAAACTGAAAACTTATTATATATCTACACAAAATTATATATTCATATATCTTTCATTAGTGACCAATAATCCTCACAAAAAGCGAAAGCACATAAAAAAGCGAAAGCCACAACTAAGCAGTGAGCTACTAACCACTAACCTATAGCAATAACTTCCCCACAGACATCCTCTATACACACAGCAAGAAGGTAGCACATAAAAAGATTTCATAGAATATTACGGATTTTACCTATGTAAGTTGAGCATGCAATACTCCAACAAGTTCATTAGGCACCCTCCCATCCTTTGCTATAAAATATGACTTCAATCTATTCACAAGTCCAATACAAGTAAGCTCAAGCTGCTTGTATTTATCTTGCAATTCAGCATAGGATGCAGAATCATTTTCAACACTAGTGCTTGTACTACACTGAAACCTTGTACGCTTGAAAGAAGTAGATGGAATAGCACCAATTCCTAAACACCGAACCCTTCCTGAATGTTCTTTTCCTAGAATCTTAGCAACAGTATCATCAGACCCAACTATCGACTCATCAGCAGTGCTTTGAGTTAAAGCAGTCTCAAGTTGTTCCTATGTAGAACAAGAGGATTAGTTTTCATCAAAGGAAATTGCAGTACTCGTAGTAATTCAACTTATATGCAAACTAGTAATCATAAATTCATATTACTTACACAGATTTCTTTAGCCGAATCACAGTGAAAAACGATGGAGGGAATAACATTTCTAAATGGCAAAGGGTCTGCACAATTCGTTCTTGCAACTTTTCCAAGTCTGAAATGCTCAAATTTTTTAGACAAATGAGTCTAAAAAATGAAGAAAACTCAACCAAGACCGCAACTACCTCCTTTGGCAACAAATTTTGAATGGCTATAGGTAACAACTGCTCCATGATGATGTGACAGTCATGGCTTTTTAAGCCAAAAATCCTCTTTTGGTTGAGATCAATACAACGGGAAATGTTGCTAGAATAACCATCTGGCATCGATACATTCTTTAATGTTTTGAGGAATGTCGCCTTTTTAGAGGTTGGAATTGTGAAGAGGGCAGATTTGAACCGCCCATTCTCATCTGACCAAAGTTCACGCCTTATACCCATATCTTGCAGATCTTTTGTAGCTTTGAGATGATCCTTTGACTTGACTTTGTCATTAAGCAATGTATGTATGACATTGTCAAATATATTTTTCTCCATATGCATTACGTTTAAATTATGATGTAAAGAGTTTACTTCCCAATATGGAAGTTGGAAGACAATGCTTCTCTTTTTCCATTGTTGAGTTTCACCCTCATCAACATTTCTACGTCTATGCCTTTTCTTCTGTCCATTCTCTTCTGCTGGTTGTCACCCGAATGTAGTATTGATATGATCTACTTGCCGTAAAATGTCTACCCCAGATAACTTCTTAGGCGGGCTCCTCTCATCCGTATTGCCATCAAACCGAACCCTCATCAATCTAAACCTATGGTTCCTTCCTAAGAAGTGATGATGACCGCGAAAACATCACTTTCTACTGTGGGGCAGATAACATGGTTCAGTATCAAAATTACAAACAGGATAAGCACACCCGGTATGAGTATTCCACCCGGATAAAATTCCCAGACCTGGAAAATCACTAACAGTCCACATAAGTACAGCCCGCATCGTGAACATTTTGTTGTTAGATGCATCAATGGTCTCTATCCCCTCACTCCACAACTCAGCCAACTCTTTAATAAGAGGCTGAAGGTACACATCAATATTATTCCCGAGTAGTTGTGGTCCTGGAATGATCATTGAAAGGATACAATTTGGTTGTTTGGTGCACAACCAAGGAGGAAGGTTATAAGGGAACAAAACAACAGGCCAAATGCTATGAGAAGTGCTCATGTTTCCATAAGGGTTAAAACCATCACTTGCTAGACCTAATCTAACATTCCTAGGTTCCGATGCAAATTCAGGGAAACTTGCATCGAATTTCTTCCATGCCTCACCATCCCTAGGATGCCTCAAAATTCCATCCGAATTACTCTCCTCCTTATGCCATCTCATATACTCTGCAGTCTTAGAGCATATAAACAACCTTTGCAACCGTTTTTTAATAGAAAATAACGGAAAACTTTCGTTGGAGTCTTGCTCTTCTTTTTGGGGTCCCACCTAGCTGTACTACAAACCTTATATTTCTCTTCATTAGCATCAGCTTTCCAGTACAACATACAATCATTTGGACAAGCATCAATTCTATCATATCCCAAGGAAAGTTTATTGATGGTTTTTTTAGCCTCATAAAAGGTTTTAGTGAGTTTTGCGAATGGAAAGGCTTCTCTCAACAAATCTATTATCATTCCCATACCCTTGTTTGTGATCCTACACAAACTCTTGATATGATACAACTTTAACAAAAGCTCTAGCTTAGAATATTTTGACCCTTCAAATAATGCTTCATGCCCATCCTTAAGTAGACCAAAGAAGTCCCTATATTCTGGACCATGATCATCTTTAAAAATCTCTCCTTCATCCATTACATTAGATGGACTCTCATGATTATGTTCATGCCCTAAGTCTCCAAATGCTTCATTCACTAACAACTCTATGGGATTTTGAGGATGTGATGCCTCTTGCGGGACCTCTATGTTAGGTAAATTATTTACCTCATTCAACTCACCATGGAGAAACCATGTGACATAATTTTGGGGAAAGGGTTTGCAAATTAAGTGTTCTTACGCTATATCTCTTGTTTGCCACTTTGAAAACTCACATTTAGGACATGGACATTGAATTTTATTCCTAAGAGATGCATTTCTAAAGGCAAAATCTAAGAAGGATTCTAAACCAAGTAAGTATTCGTCGGTGTTCCTCGGTTTTGCAATCCAAGATTTATCCATGATATCTACAAGAACAAGACATATTATTACTAATACCGTATAAGACAAACACTTTCAGAATGAGAAGAACACATTAAAAAGGCAGATTTAACATGTTGTCACATATCACACTTTCAGGATATCAAGTACCGAAGAGAGAAAAAGGAACCTATCTTGAGATCGAGAGAGAACTATTATCGTCAAAAGGGAGCTTATTCTCTTCTTCTTACAAGACCAGACTATGTACAATATCAGGACCAGAAAGTATGTAGGAATCGCAGGATTCTGATCTGCCATTGTTAATGGATACTATCAGTTTGTATCTAATGAAAAAGAGAGTGAAACATTAGAGAGATAGAGAGTAGGAATTGCAGGATTTTGATCTGCCATGTGTATAATTCTAGTTGATTCGAAGATAAAGTAACATAAAAGTACACTTTGTTATAACTTAATTTGTGATATATGCAAGCCGTAAGCTCATACACATACATCTTGGTCTCTAGAAATGGAATCTTTCAGGTTCAGAAATCTACACGCAAAGAATATAAGCCTCCCTTTCAAATAAGAAGATTAATATGATGGAATCATACGTCACGAGTGATTCATGCCCAAATATTAACCTTAAACCTCTCTTGTAGCCCAGAAGCTTAATACATCATCACATACATCATTCAATCCTTAACTAGCTTCATGCCAGAGCCAAGACAAATTAATAATGCTACTGAAATAAACAAATAACATCAAGCAATAATGATCCAATGTAAATACCCCACTTAGCCATCAGATTGTCCCCTTGAATTGCAGGATTCTGAAATATTAGCCTAGAATGTTACTTTTATGTTTTTTATGTTATGGAGGTGGTGAATGGGTTTATATATACACACAAAGTGAAGTGCACATGAAGGGAAAAAAAGAGGAAAGCTGCACGTAAATGAGGAGATGTAAATTTCTGGTTTTCTTTAATTAAAAATGAGACGAGAGGAGAGGACTGATTTAATTAAAAAATGCAGCATAGTATGGCAGATTTTGTAAGAAGAAAAGCATGCATTATTGGTGTGTATGAATGGGTAACAAGAGAATCCACCAACTTGTTTACTTTCTAAGTTGCTTCCTCTCTAAGTAGGAGCTGCTCTCTTTTTCTTTTTGGGCTTTGAGTTTGGAGAAGACAAATTGTTAACAATGTCCCCAAAGTAAAGCAATCTAGTACATCATGCAGGACAAAAAAGAGAGATCAGTGACTCAAGTTGCAAATTAAAGACAAGAGAGGAATTAAACACTTAAACAAGTATAGATTCAAACTCAGAAGACTGCCCACCAAAACTTAGAGGAGCATCACTCAAAAAAATTTTAAAAAAATAGACTGCAGGATCATCCAGAAGGACTAATGGAGACTAATGGCACTCTAGCAAGAATTGATACAACATAACAAACAAACTCATGAATTTGCAAAATTTCAGTATCACCTGTGTCATTAACATATAGTGATGTTCATATCCAAACCGCCACTAATTATATTGAAATACAAGCACTGGCCCTCAGGCCCCAACAATGGTCGAACATATTCAATGTTAGAACTTGTACATACTATCGAATACCCAGCTTTCATAGACACATTTTATAGAAACTATCCAAATCCTACTCAAACCAGAACAAAATGACAAAATCACATCAACGATGTAAATAAACAAGAAAAAACACTGAGGATAAAAGCAAACAATGAAAGAAGAAGTGAGGGATAGAAGAGAGATGGAGGAGAGAGATTACCTGCTTAAGCACTCGCAAGAGAAGAGATAATGGAGTGCCGATTCGTAAATCACAGAGAACTACAAGACATGAAGAGGAATGAAGTTAAAATCAAACAACAACGAAATAGAAGAAGAAGCAAATAGTTGCAACATCTTGGCATATTCGGTCGGGGAAGGGATGAGGAACGACCTGTTGTCATCACGAGGGGCGGCGATGGGGGGCGTTTGTCACAACGAAGTAGGAGGGCGCCGATGAAGGAGAGGAAGAGAGAGTGAGGCGGAAGAGGAAATAGGAAGACAAAGAGGGAATCGAAGATCAAAACAAACGAGGAAGGAGAGAGAGCAGGTATGCTGATGGCAAGTGAAAACAGAAAGAAAGGGTAGAGAGACGACAGTGGGAATTAGGGATTTGGAGTGCGAGAAATAATTATTTTCGATAAAAGATAATAATATAAGATGAGAACCGGGATGGGTATATTACGTAATTGGCATCATGACATACTCTTATGTGCATTTATGTGAGTGTATATTGATTTGTGGTATAGGTTGGATATCGGGCAGTTTCCCGAGGAGCCGGCGTTGGACCGGTCATTGTTTCCGAAGTTGAGTAATCGGCCAAGGTGAGGATGGATAACCCTTGATATGTGCCCGTAATACTGTGTTTGCTATGTTGATTGATTGAACTGCTGAGATGATTACTGTTGGTTGTTTGACTGCTAAGATGTTGTCGTTGTTGTTGATCTTAGACTGTGATATTGGATTTGCGATATTGTGTTGAAAATAATGATGAACTGGTCAATGTGGATAATTGTGTGTTTTGCTGTTTGAATGAACTACTGAGAGGGTCATTATCGGATATTTAACTGTTATGGTTATTGATGTTGCTGTTGTTGGACTGTGCTATTGGTTGTGTGGATATTGTGAGGAATTGTTGATTGTGAATAATTGGTGCTATATGTACTGTTGGTGGATATTTGGTAATATGGAATTGTATTGGGTATTTGGCAGCTATGGTTATTGTTGTTGTTGTTGCTATGATGTTGATTTGCTTGATTGAACCGTTGTATGACTGTTGTTGGTTTATTGGATATTGTGTTGTGATTGGATAATTGGAATAAATTATTGACTGTGGGTATTTGGGAAACGGAAATTGGAAATTGGAATTGGAATTGATATGAGATGATGATATATGTGGGAAGTAGTGGTACGACCCGATGGTTTGAAAATTAATTCTAGGATGCTATGGTCGGTTACTTGGTTTGGATACTTGATTTGATTGGCATGTTGATGCCTGTGGTTGGGGTATACCGAATACCCAGTGGCTCGGATATGCCGAATATCTGCAGTGGCTCAGATATGCCGAATATCTGGTTGGTATGATGTTGTCTGAGGTTGGGGTATACCGAATACCCAGTGGCTCGGATATGCCGAATATCCGCAGTGGCTCAGATATGCCGAATATCTGGTTGGTATGATGTTGTCTGAGGTTGGGGTATACCAAATACCCAGTGGCTCGGATATGCCGAATATCCGCAGTGGCTCGGATATGCCAAATATCCAGTTGTTCTGATATGTAGATTGGTTCTTGACCTAGCATCCGGAATTAATTGATAACCTGGTACGACCCTAGCTTGTCCAGTGACGGGGCCCGGAAGATAAAATTGGTATTAAAAATTAATGAGTATTCAGTTGGTCTTGGCTTGATATGACTTAGTAGGTTTCCTCTGTTATGCTGTTCGTGTTGGTTTCCTTTGATGTGTTGTTTGAGCTGGATTCCTCTGTCGTGAAGTATGTGTTAGTTGTTATGGCCGTATCCTTGTGATGTGATTGTATGTATTTGTTGTTGTGATTGTTGTGTTTATTTCGAAAGTATTATGGTTGATTATATATCACTGTTTATCTTTTGTCGGTGAGCGCTTCGGACTCACCCCTCGCCTGCGGGGTTTCATCCCGTAGGATGAGTTGTTTGTAGTGCAGGAACGTACCGGGCGAGCTGATGCGTACCTTCGGACAGGACTCGGATCCATTAGTCGTAATGGGTTTTGCATATGTTGTCATGTGAGTTAAGAGTCTTCCGCTGTGCATATTGTTATGTTCTCTGCTGTGTATATGTTGTAATGGGCCATTGGGCCAGATAGTTATTGTTGTTGATGTCCCCGAGGTTCGGGTGACGAGTTTCATGTTGGGCCGAAGGGCCGGTTTCCAGTTTTGTTATTGGGCCGTTGGCCAATTTATTGATTTATACACTGTTGTTTGGGCTTTAATGGGTTGGGTTGTCGCAGTTCCGACACGTGTTTACTGTGTACGGTAAATACGGGTCGGGGCGCTTCATACTTTGATTTCAAGCAATTTCAAACACATACTTCTGTTTTTCTAAGCACTAGTTTTTTGTCCACGTGCGATGTGATACAATTTTGTTATTTTTAAAAATAATTTTTTTGATAATTAGAAGATTTTGTAAATATTTTTTAAAATAGGTGAAATATTTCAATTATAAAATTTCGTAAATAAACTAAAAATTATTAATATAATAATTACCTCATATTTAGCATCAATAAAATAATTACCTCTTTTAATAATATTTTTTTTGCATTGTAATTAAATTGTAATATATTAAGCATGAATGCAGTTTATATGAAAAACTTTGACATTTTTAAATATTGAGTTAACACAAACTTTGAAAAGTAAAGTGTATGAAATAGAACACTTCTAATTTTTTTTTTCCAGTTTAACTTTTTTAAGAACTGGTTGCATTTGATTTTCTTCGTCTCAATACAAATCCAAGTTTTTTTTTTTCATTTTATTCTTCAGCAGTTGCCTTTTGCACTTCCTTTGCAAAAAAAATCGTCCTTTTTTTCTATTCTCGTCGTTTGCATTGTTCATCCTTACTAAGAAAATGTATTCTTCGTTTTCACAATCGATCAACTTTTCTTTTTGTTGCTTTGCCTATAAAATAAAAACTTAGATTTGTCAATACCTATTCCAAAATAGATAAGTTCTTTCTTATCATTCATTATTTAACCCATTTCCCAACATCATAATATAATTAGTCACATTGCAACTAATTATCCTTTTTGCCTTATCGAATATGGTTACCAATGCATTATCTTTTTCCTCAGACACTTCGCAACTTAACATGTACCTATAAGATATGAATTGGATATGTTAATCATAATTTTAAATGTAAATATTTAGCGAAGACAAGTCATTATTTGATTTTTATTTTGTTCATACCTTGGTTTGTATCCATCATATCCCCTGTAATTTTTTTTCCTTCACATCGTGATTTGTTGTCTAAAACATCTACTTTCTTTCCACATCTTTTTCAAGCATGATACCATGGTTTTCCTTTGTTTATTACCTTCATAATTTTAGCTTGGAATAAACAATATAGGACCTACATACATTTAATATTTTGGTTAATAAAACAAATATTGTTGTGAAAGTATATATATTAACATTATTAAACTTATATACTTACTTTTGTTGCAGTTAAAATATTCATATTTTGTATATCCCATATGTAAATTTTGCAGCATCTCTTATCCTTTTTGTTATTAGTTGTCTTGTACCTCTCGGAATTACTTGCAATACTTTTTGAAAATCACCATCAAATACGATAACTTTTCCTCCCAAAAGGTCCTTCACTATTCATTATGTCACGAAGTATCCCATCTATTGTCTCTATTGCAAACTGCTTTGCCATTGGTGCTTCATCCCACACAATAAGTCTTACCTTTCTCATCAATTGTGCTGTTGAGTCTTGCTTTGACATCTTACATAAAGTTATTTCATCAGTGATGATCGATATATCGAAATCTAAGTGAGCAGTTCATCCACCAGGCATAGTTGCTGCTGCGACACCACATGTTGCAGTTGCAAGTGCTATCATCCCTCTAGATCTAACATTTGCAAGTAATAAACGATTTAAAAATATTTTTCCTGTCCCTCTCAAGCCGTTTACAAAAAATATCCCACTGTTTTCAAATTGTATTGTAACGCCCCGGATTTTCATAAATTAATTTATGGAATTTTCGGAATTTTTATTCCAATTTTTGCCCTTGAGGAATTTCCGGATTTTTGGGCTAGGAAATAAATTATTTTACCTTGGTTATGTCGGAATTAAGTCGATAGTATGATGGGTACAGCCTTCGTTGGAGTTTAATCGGGTTTCGGAGTTGAGAATTAAACTTTGATGTAGTTTCACTGAAACTACGTCGTTTTGGAGTCTTAGAAAAAAAAAAGTTGACTAAGGTCGGGTTGAGCGCGCCTCAGTCCAAAACTACGTCGTTTTGAACTGGGGCCGGCTCAACCCTAAAATCCCTTCTCTTTTCTATCTTTTCTCTCCCCTCCCTCTTCTTTTCTTTTTCTTCTTCCTCTCTTTTCTTCTTCCTCTCTTTTCTCCTAGCCACTATCACCCTTACCTTCTTTTTTTCTTCCTTGAGCTACCGCCGCCATAGACTGAACCACAAGGACCGAGGTCGGGTTTGGCCTCTGACGGGTTCTGGGCAGACAACTCGAGGTTCGAGTTCGGGTGTCGTCACTATTGTGTCTACCTTGAACCGGTAAGCGGTTGTCCTCCCTTTCCTCCGCTTCCATTCGATTGCTTTTAAATTCTTGATGTTGTGGTTCTAATCGAACGGGTTGTTGGGGGTTTTGTGTTGGTGGTTTTCGGTGGGCGTGTGGGGTTGTGTTGTGGTGTGTTGTTTGCTGCCGGTGACGGTTTTGCTGTGGTCGGTTGGTGTGTTGCGGGCCGTGTCTGTGATCGATTTGGTCGATGGCAGCGGGGTTCTGGTTTTGTTTTCGTTCAACAAAAATCCGGGCGAATCTAGATTGGCTCAGTTCACCTCCTCCAGTCCGGGTAAGGATTCACTACCTCAATCCTTTCCTATTACGAATTGTGATGCCGCGAGGATAGTGTAGATGAATCGGGTGTTGGGTTTGGTTCCAGACTGAGGCAGTAGAATTGTTGTGGCTGCTCTCGATTGAGGATTTGATCCAGACTTGATTTTGGCAGCTAGGATTCGCATTCTGGTAAGCATTTCCGGCGATGCATAATTATCTCTTTCGTTTCTCCTTTGTTAGTGGATTTTGTGGTTGAATTGGATGATTCCGGTTGTGACAGAATTGTTGTGGCTGTTGTCTTGGTTGTTGTGGAGTTTTTCCGGCGAGTTGACCGGAATCCGGCGAGGCTCGAGAATTTTCCGGCGAGGTTTGGGATTTTTCCGACAAAGGTTCGGGTTTTGTTCCGGCATTTAACGGTATTACCTTGGTGTATAATTTGTGCACTCATGGCATGTATTATGTGTTCTGAATTGGGTTGTATTAATTGTATTTTATATATAGTAGAAACCGAGAGTTGGAAGCGAGTAGCTTGTGACCGGTTTGTCCGACGCGGGTAGAACCTTTAGGACGGTAACTCGGGCTTGGGTAAAATTCTTAAATGGAAATTAGTCTAAATCGGGCTCAGGTCTGGCAAATGAGATTTTATGACTTAAACTGATAATCTTTGGACTTGGGTAACGAGCTTTAAGCCCAACTTCATAATGGGCTTTAGGCCCAGGATTCGGTATTGGACTTAGATGGGCTTTAGGCCCGGGAACTCGTTAAGGACATAATAAATGGGCCATAAGCCCGAGAAATTATTTATGGACTTAGTTGGGCTTAAGCCCAGGGCACCTTAGGTCCCAAACTCTTTGGAGTTACCCTTTTGGGCTTAGACCCTGAAATTACTTAACCGGGTAGATTGGGTCAAGTTCTATTCAGTTGAACATATTAATATCATGCATGCACGGCTTTGTAATTGTTTGTAATTTATTGTGTGTGTCGGTATTCAGACACGGGTAATACCTCGGGAGCTGGAGGATCTGTCTTGGGGAAAGCTCCATAGGATAATCGTCGCTGAGGTGACTTTATAAGTCTTTTTTTATGTTTGTATGCATGAGCTTGTTAGATTGGTTTGTTTGAGTTGCATGCCCTGTTTGCTAACATGCTGTGATCCGTATTGTGTGCCTATGTGTTACTATTTGCTGGATGAGCATGACTTTTAGATTGTTATGGAATATAGCATGTGGAGTGATTTTGGGTGATTCGTGTGATGTACTGTGGGTCGGAGACCCGGATACTTGATTGAGTTGATAATTCACACAACCCTGTTAAATCACAACCCTTGGCACACATGAACTTATAATTTATGAATAAGAATAATGTACAGTAGAAGATAGGCTACTGTATGCTGATGACCGGTTGGTTCGAGCGGGAAGTGATACCCCTCGGGTTTGCATGCGGAATAGCATGGTATATGCGGTTTAGCATATGGGTCTGTGATGACTGGTTCTGCCTTCCTCCTTCTACCTTCCCCTTTCTATCTCCCTCTTTCTCTCTCTCTCTTTATGGTTATGGTTGGGCTTCATGCCTGGTTAGTTTGGGCTTATGCCTAGTTGTCTCATGAGACGGGACCGAGCTCGACGCACACAGTAGGGGGCCGTGAATAAAAAAATATAATAAGAAAACTTAACACACAGCAGATGAAAAATGATAAACTGTTTGCTTGTATGTTGTTGGCATGTTAGTACTGGTTATTGTATGTTTGCATGCTTGTCTTGTTTCTCTACTTTCCTTTCGAACTTGCCTTGCACACCTATATAACTAGATTTATACTGCTCAGTGAGTAGGCGACTCACATAATCGCCACCGTTGTTTTTCAGACTCTTAGTTAGCGTGCAGTCTCTTTCTACCTTTCCAAAGTACGGACGTGGTTATCCCAGCAGGTAGCTGTGCTTCTTCTCCCGGTTGGATCCATAGAGCCGACTTGCATATCATCTTCTACTTTTGTTTTATTTTTATCCTTATCTTCCGCTGCATTGGATTTCGTTGAGATGCCATCTTTGATTTTGATTGTTTTATCGGCGGGTTGCCGGGATTTGACACCTGATGATGTATCGGCTGGATGCCGGGTTGACTTATGGCTTGTTTAGCCGATTTGTTTTATTTTTGTTCTTTATGACATCTCGGATTATTAAGATTTTTGGATAATGTTTTGGTATTGGATTTCGTGTCATGGGTTTTAGGGGCATTTTGGTAAATTCCTTGTGTTTAAGTATTTTATTGTAAAATTGGGACACGGGTGTTTCAGCTTGGTAGCGGAGCAAGCTTCAGATTCTTGGTTTTAAAAGTGTTTTAAACTTTGTTTTCAAAGTGATTTCTGTGTTTAAGCCTGTTTCTGGATTATGACTTTAAAAGTGTTTTTGACTCATTTGCATTCATATAGGCGTTGATATGGATCACCAGGGGCAGCACAATGCTGAGGATGACGCTGTTACTCATGTCTCCGACAATGTGTCGGTGATGCAGGTTCCCATTGGTTAGGGGAACGATGATGCAGCAGGGAATAATGCTGCAGGTGGAGGAGAATAGAATGTTGTGCCACCCGTACCACCTGTTGTGGACCCAGCGTTCCAGCAGTATCAGGCCTTTTTGCAGTGGCCACAGTTCCAGCAGTTTCAGCAGCAGCAGGGTGCCCAGCCGGTAGCACCTGCTGCGGCAGGTGGTATGGAGAGTGGTTACAAACACATTGATAAGTCAGCAGTGAAGGAATTCTCTGGTGAAGAGGGCAAATCCAAAGAGTTTGATGATTGGTTTCGCTAGGTGGAGAATGTTCTGGAGAAGTTCACCTGTGCACCTGAGCAGAGGGCTCGATTTGCGACAGACAAGTTCTCGGGATATGCATTGACATGGTGGCAGAAACTTGTGGCCAACCTACCGAAGCCTGTGAAGATGCCATGGGAGGATTTCAAGGAGAAATTCTACAAGGAGTTTCTCACTGTTGGTTTTTTGGAGGAGCAGAAGAAGCAGTTTCTTGAGGTGAAGCAGGGACTAGATGAGTCAGTATCAGCTTTTAGGATCCGGTTCAGCATTCTTCTCTCTTATGCTAGGGAGTTTGTGCCCGATGAGGTGACTAAGTGTAGGCGGTTTGTTAACGGCTTACGTACAGAGTTGGCGTTAGCTGTGGCTGGTGGAGGGCACAAGACTTGGGAGGCAGTTTGTGAGGCTGCTTTTGATGCTAAGAGAGTTCAGTTGATCGGGAAGGAGGCTCGGACAGCCAAGCAGAGGAAGCAGTCATCAGCTTCAGGACAGATGAGGCAGTATTCTGATGCTGGAGATGCAGATTATTCTGGTGGACAGGGTTCTTCTTACCGAGATTCGAAGAAGTCCAGAGGACAGAGTTATCAGGGTGGACCAGGAAAATCCTCGGGAGGACGGTCCTATCAGTCTGGATCTCAGGGACGGGGTTTCTCAGCACGATTCTCGGGTACATGTTGGTATTGCAACAAGTCGGGACACCAGAAGTCATCTTGCTACAAGTGGATTAAGGATAGTGGTGGCAATGGTTCACAGTATACAGTACAGAGTTTTGTGGCTAGTGGTGCTGTTTCTTCTGGGCCGAGCAGGGGTGGCGGACAGTAGGGTCGAGGTCGTGGGGATTCTGGAGCTCCGAATTGCGGGGGTGCGACTCAGTCTGCTGCAACTCCTAGGGTTTATGCCATCACCCGGGAGGAGGCTGCTGATGCTTCAGAGGTTATAGCAGGTACATTTATGGTTTTTGGTCAATATGCACATGCTTTAGTTGATCCAGGTTCAACACACTCTTTTGTATCACGTGCATTCATGACCACTCATAACATAGAAGATGATAATCTTGGTAGACCCCTGAGAGTCCGGTTACCCACTGGTGACATAGTAGTTGTTGATCGAGTTTGTAGAGATGTATCGATAGAGTATGATAGTGAGAGTTTCCCTTCTGATCTTGCTGTCATGGACTTGGGAGAGTTTGATGTTATCTTAGGCATGGATTGGTTGTCTAGACACCAGGCAGTAGTTGATTGTCGGGCCAGGGAAGTTTCTTTGTCTTCTCTGTCGGGGCGTAGATTGGTGTTCGTTGGAGAGCGAAGAGCCCTAATGGCGTGTTGTATCTCTGCCATCCAAGCTTTCAGGATGTTCCGAGAGAGTTGTGATGCTTTTCTAGCTCATGTGGTCGATTCTTCGGTACAAGTACCTGGAGTGGAGGATATTTCGATTGTTCGGGAGTTTCTTGATGTATTTCCTGATGATCTACTAGGGTTGCCTCCGGAGCAGGAGGTGGAGTATACAGTTGACTTGGTACCGGGAGTTGCACCTATATCTATACCGCCCTACAAAATGGCTCCGACAGAACTTCAGGAGTTGAAGAAACAACTGGAGGAGTTGTTGGATAAGGGTTTTATTAGACCGAGCATCTCACCTTGGGGTGCCCCGGTCTTGTTTTTGAAGAAGAAGGATGGCAGTATGCGGATGTGTGTGGACTATAGGCAGTTGAACAGGGTGACTATGAAGAACAAGTACCCTTTGCCCAGGATCGATGACTTGTTCGATCAGTTGCAGGGTGCATCCGTATTCTCGAAGATTGACCTGTGATCTGGCTACCATCAGGTTCGGATTGCAGAGCAAGACATACCAAAGACTGCATTCCGCACTCGGTATGGTCATTATGAGTTTGTGGTTGTTCCATTTGGGCTGACGAATGCACCGACAGTGTTCATGTGTATGATGCAACAGGTCTTCCATGAATTTCTGGATCGGTTTGTGGTAGTGTTTATTGATGATATTCTGGTCTACTCGAGTAGTAAGGCCGAACATGAGGACCACTTGAGACAGGTTCTGCAGAGGTTGAGAGAAGAGCAGCTTTATGCCAAGCTCAGCAAGTGTGAGTTTTGGTTGGATGAGGTCGCATTCTTGGGCATATTGTGTCCGGTGAGGGTATTAAGGTGGATCCGGCCAAGATTAAGGCAGTCATGGATTGGGAGCCACCGAAGAATGTACCTGAGATACGGAGTTTCCTTGGACTTGCTGGTTATTACCGGAGGTTCATTGAGGGTTTTTCCTTGATAGCGGGTCCCATGACTAAGCTGTTGAGGAAAGACTGTACTTTTGTGTGGGATGACCGTTGCCAGAAGCGTTTTGAGGAGTTGAAGAGTCGGTTGACTTCTGCACCGGTTTTGACTATTTCGAGACCCGGAGTGGAGTACTCGGTGTTTAGTGATGCTTCTGGTTTGGGCTTGGGATGTGTTTTGATGCAGGAGGGTCGGGTGATTGCTTATGCCTCCAGGCAGTTGAGAACTCACGAGAGGAACTATCCGACCCATGATCTGGAGTTAGTTGCGGTGGTCTTTGCTTTGAAAATTTGGAGACACCATCTATACGGTGAGAAGTGTTGGATTTTCATGGATCACAAGAGTTTGAAGTACATCATGACCCAAAGGGAGCTTAATATGAAGCAGAGATGCTGGATTGAACTTCTGAAGGATTATGATTATACTATCGAGTACCATCCATGCAAGGCCAATGTTGTTGCAGATGCATTGAGCCGGAAGAGAGTGGCTTCTGCGGATGAGGACTCAGTTTCTTATGCTTTACCTTCCTTAGTGGAGTTGAGGTCGTTGGATGCACTGTTGGAGGTGGGTGTTACTGGGGCGTTGCTTGCCAGTTTGAGCATCCGGCCGACCTTGCGGGATAAGATCATGGAGTTACAGTATGGTGATCCCCATCTAGCGGAGTTGCGGGATAAGGCTCTCGGTGGAGAGAGTACTAGTTTCTATGTCCGGGAGGATGGCGCTTTGATGACCGGTGATCGGTTGTGTGTTCCGGATGTCGATGATTTGAGGAGATGGATCATGGATGAAGCGCATAATGCGCCATATGCTATGCATCCGGGTAGCACCAAAATGTACCAGAACTTGAAGAGTCATTATTGGTGGCCCGGGATGAAGAAGGATGTTGCGGAGTTTGTGGCTCGTTATATGACTTGTCAGCAGGTGAAAGCCGAGCATCAGGCTCCTACCGGCAAGTTGAGATCTTTGACCATTCCGCAGTGGAAGTGGGAGCATATCACTATGGACTTTGTGATCGGGTTACTGAGAACCCGGGGTCGACATGATGCCATCTGGGTCATTGTTGATAGGTTGACCAAGTCAGCTCATTTCCTATCGATTCAGCAGACGGATACAATAGATAAGCTGGCGAGGTTATATGTGTCGGTATTGTCCCTCTACATGGAGTTCCACTATCCATTGTGTCGGACAGGGATCCGAGGTTTACTTCCCATTTCTGGAAGAGCTTACAGTCAGCTCTGGGTACTAAGATGAATTTCAGTACTGCATTCCATCCGCAGACCGATGGGCAGTCAGAGAGGACTATACAGACACTGGAGGATATGCTTAGAGCATGTGTGCTCAACTTCAGTGGTTCTTGGGATGAGACATTACCGTTAGTTGAGTTTGCCTATAACAACGGGTATCACTCTAGAATCGGTATGGCGCCTTATGAGGCTTTGTATGGGCGGAAGTGTCGTAGTCCGATCTGTTGGGATGAAGAAGGTCTGAGACAGGTGGTTGGTCCGGATCTAGTCCAGGAGACTGTTGATCAGATCGAGGTGGTTAAGCAGTGCATGAGAGCTGCTCAGGACCGGCAAAAGAGTTTTGCTGATAAGCATCGTCGGGAGATGGAGTACAGTGTAGGTGACGGAGTTTTCCTCCGTGTTGCTCCCTAGAGAGGTGTTATCCGGTTTGGGAGGAAGGGCAAGTTGAGCCCTCGTTATATTGGTCCTTATGAGATCATGGAGCGTATTGGTCCGCTGGCCTATAGGTTGGCTTTACCGGAGGAGCTGTCGCGCATACATGATGTATTCCACGTTTCAATGTTGAGGCGTTACCGGTCTGATCCTAGTCATGTTATATCCCCGACAGAGGTGGAGATTTCTGAGGATTTGACCTATGTTGAGGAGCCGGTGGAGATTTTGGCTCAGGAGGTGCTGCAATTGAGGAGTCGTACCATTCCTATGGTTCGGTTCAGATGGAGCCGTCATTCTCCGAATGAGGCTACTTGGGAGGTTGAGTCCCAAATGAGAGAGCAGTATCCACATCTGTTCTGATTTTCATATCTTGTAATTTCGAGGACGAAATTTTCTTAAGTGGGGTAGAACTGTAACGCCCCGGATTTTCATAAATTAATTTTTGAAATTTTTGGAATTTTTATTCCAATTTTTGCCCTTGAGGAATTTCCGGATTTTTGAGCTAGGAAATAAATTATTTTACCTTGGTTATGTCGGAATTAAGTCGATAGTATGACGGGTACAGCCTTCGTTGGAGTTTAATCGGGTTTCGGAGTTGAGAATTAAACTTTGATGTAGTTTCACTGAAACTACGTCGTTTTGGAGTCTTAGAAAAAAAAAAAGTTGACTGAGGGCGGGTTGACTGCGCCTCAGTCCAAAACTACGTCGTTTTGAACTGAGGCCGGCTCAACCCTAAAATCCCTTCTCTTTTCTCTCTTTTCTCTCCCCTCCCTCTTCTTTTCTTTTTCTTCTTTCTCTCTTTTCTCTTCCACGCCGCCGACTCCCTTCTCTCTTCCTCTCCCTCTTCTTCTCTCTCCCTCATCTCTCTCACTTGCCTTTCCACAAAATTCTCCCAGCCGCCATCACCCTTACCTTCTTCTTTTCTTCCTTGAGCTGCCGCCGCCATAGACTGAACCACAAGGACCGAGGTCGGGTTTGGCCTCTGACGGGTTCTGGGCAGAAAACTCGAGCTTCGAGTTCGGGGTGTCGTCACCGTTGTGTCGACCTTGAACTGGTAAGCGGCTGTCCTCCCTTTCCTCCGCTTCCATTCGATTGCTTTTAAGTTGTTGTTGTTGTGGTTTAATCGAACGACTCGGGATTTTTCCGGCGAAGGTTCGGGTTTTGTTCCGGCATTTAACGGTATTACCTTGGTGTATAATTTGTGCACTCATGGCATGTATTATGTGTTCTGAATTGGGTTGTATTAATTGTATTTTATATATAGTAGAAACCGAGAGTTGGAAGCGAGTAGCTTGTGACCGGTTTGTCCGACGCGGGTAGAACCTTTAGGACGGTAACTCGGGCTCGGGTAAAACCCTTAAATGGAAATTAGTCTAAATCGGGCCCAAGTTCGATAATGAGATTTTATGACTTAAACTGATAATCTTTGGACTTGGGTAACGAGCTTTAAGCCCAACTTCATAATGGGCTTTAGGCCCGGGATTCGGTATTGGACTTAGATGGGCTTTAGGCCCCGAGAACTCGTTAAGGACATAATGAATGGGTCATAAGTCCGAGAAATTATTTATGGACTTAGTTGGGCTTAAGCCCGGGGCACCTTAGGTCCCAAACTCTTTGGAGTTACCCTTTTGGGCTTAGACCCTGAAATTACTTAACCGGGTAGATTGGGTCAAGTTCTATTCAGTTGAACATATTAATATCATGCATGCACGGCTTTGTAATTGTTTGTAATTTATTGTGTGTACCGGTATTCAGGTACGGGTAATACCTCGGGAGCTGGAGGATCTGTCATGGGGAAAGCTCCACAGGATAATCGTCGCTGAGGTGACTTTATAAGTCTTTTTTTATGTTTGTATGCATGAGCTTGTTAGATTGGTTTGTTTGAGTTGCATGCCCTGTTTGCTAACATGCTGTGATCCGTCTTGTGTGCCTATGTGTTACTATTTACTAGATGAGCATGACTTTTAGATTGTTATGGAATATAGCATGTGGAGTGATTTTTGGTGATTCGTGTGATGTACTGTGGGTCGGAGACCCGGATACTTGATTGAGTTGATAATTCACACAACCCTGTTAAATCACAACCCTTGGCACACATGAACTCATAATTTATGAATACGAATAATGTACAGTAGAAGATAGGCTACTGTGTGCTGATGACCGGTTGGTTCGAACGGGAAGTGATACCCCTCGGGTTTGCATGCGGAATAGTATGGTATATGCGGTTTAGCATATGGGTCTGTGATGACTGGTTCTACCTCCCTCCTTCTACCTTCCCCTTTCTATCTCCCTCTTTCTCTCTCTCTCTCTCTCTTTATCGTTATGGTTGGGCTTCATGCCTGGTTATTTTTGGCTTATGCCTGGTTATCTCATGAGACGGGACCGAGCTCGACGCACACAGTAGGGGGCCGTGAATAAAAAACATATAATGAGAAAACTTAACACACAACAGATGGAAAATGATAAACTGTTTGCTTGTATGTTGTTGGCATGTTAGTACTGGTTATTGTATGTTTGCATGCTTGTCTTGTTTCTCTACTTTCCTTTCGAACTTGCCTTGCACACCTACATAACTAGATTTATACTGCTCAGTGAGTAGGCGACTCACATAATCGCCACCGTTGTTTTTCAGACTCTTAGTTAGCGTGCAGTCTTTTTCTACCTTTCCAAAGTACGGACGTGGTTATCCCAGCAGGTAGCTGTGCTTCTTCTCCCGGTTGGATCCATAGAGCCGACTTGCATATCATCTTCTACTTTTGTTTTATTTTTATCCTTATCTTCCGCTGCATTGGATTTCGTTGAGATCTCATTTTTTATTTTGATTGTTTTATCGGCGGGTTGCCGGGATTTGACACCTGATGATGTATCGGCTGGATTCCGGGTTGACTTATGGCTTGTTTAGCCGGTTTGTTTTATTTTTGTTCTTTATGACATCTCGGATTATTAAGATTTTTGGATAATGTTTTGGTATTGGATTTCGTGTCCTGGATTTCAGGGGCATTTTGGTAAATTCCTTGTGTTTAAGTATTTTATTGTAAAATTGGGACACGGGTGTTTCATGTATTCTTTCCATAATCATCATGAAAATATTCTCTTATTCAAGGTTTAACTTGGTATGTGCTTTCAAATCTTCTAAAGGGATATCAATTGACATTTCCTAAGTTATTTTTCTTAGGAGAGTTGATTGATCTTCAAGAAAATAAATATTTGATTCTAATAGCTTATATTCATAGATATTTTTTTCCCATACTTCCTGAAAAATAATTGACACTTTCGAGTCTCAATAAAACTTGAACCTCAGTGGAGTGTTTTTGGTTTCTTCTGAAATCTCCAGACATTGGTTCAAAATAAATAGCCCACAGTACCCTCGCATTTTCCAGCTATAGGGCACCAAAATGATTGCAAAAAGTCTGTGTAACTCTTGTGGTATTTAGAACTTGACAGCTTCCTTCATACATTCTGATATGCCTTCATCAGATTCCAAAAGGCCTCTTTTTGTGCTGCTTCTTTGAATGCTGAGTACCGTACTCCAGCGACAGACAATAGATTTTGAAATGATTTTGGTCCTCTTACATGATTAAAAAATAGTCGAAGCTAGTACTTTTCACCTTATTTTGGGTTTGACGAATTTGCATGGTCAACAACGAATTTACTCTTTCTCAGAGTCTACGCTTTCTCTTTTGCTTTTCCACATATACTGTTCCAGAGATTCCCTATAAATTTGGCAATTTTTAGTAAAAAGTATTTTAAACTTAATACTTTTTGTTACTATATATTATATTTCATTTAATGTTACTATGTCAATTTTCTTAAAATAAATATTATTTCTTTCTTAATATAAGAAAATTGCCCCAAAAAATATTAAAAATATATGATGGAATTTAATTTACTACTTGCAGGGCAAGTTAATTTTTTTTTCTTCTAAAATTATAGGAAAACAAAATTTAAAATGTTTCAATAAAATTATGGTAAGAGGTGATTTAATACCTGTAGAGAAATTTACGGGCACTTTCTTCTTTGGAGCACATCACCATAAATTCTGTGAGCATTGTTCTTGTTATATGATCCCAACTAATAACATTTGATAAATTTACGTTTTCCTAATAATAAACAACTTGTTTCCTTGGTAAGTGCAATTTTGAATTAATAACTGAGGGAATGATTTCATATAAATTTAAGCTCAAAATTCTCCATGCTGCCTCTTATGAAGATACAAATCTTGCTTCTTGGAAATTTTGAATCTCATCTGTCGATGTACTCCCATTGTTTTCTGCAATATGCACTGTCACTTTGTCGTGTCCATTATAAATGCACTTGTAAAGATACTTTACAGAACATATACTTTAGCATATCTCGACATTAATATGACAATTATATCTTGTCAAGAGATATGGATTGTAATGTACAACCCATTGGTTATCTAGCATTTTACCTTTCTTTATCACGATCCGATTATTATTCTTTCGTCTATATATTGGATAACCATCTTTTCCTTTAGTTGTTGATGAATTAAATCTTTTAGGATAGTGAAATCGACATTGCCGACTTTTTTATCAATATTGTCTTGCACCATGCAACCGGAATTTTTGTTAAGTTCACCGCAAGACCCATGCATCATACACTTTGATACTAAGTGATAGAGCAAAGAACTTTATTTCTGGTCTGGAATCTTTACACAAAACGATTGGTCAAATTGTTATGGAGATGTAATTTTATAGCTTTCCTTCAGCATAAGCAATAAATGTACATGTGGCATTCCTCTTTTTTGAAACTCTGTGATGAAAGAATGTGTTGTGGCTTCTCCAAATATATATTTTTTAATTACTTGATCTTTGATATCTTGAAATTTGGCCTACAACACTTTATCTACTAACTCCGGTTTCTTTTGTTTGTCCATATTTGTAACGACCCGGGTAAAATTTTTGAGATTTTGCCGAGTCATTTTAACTCTTACAACGGTAAATAGATTCTATCGTTGTAACCGTGAATTCTACCGCACAGAGTTTTCCGAGTTTTACCGGGAGTAACCGAGCTTCATTTCGATTGCCAAGGATATACGACGTTTGGAGTATCTTCGAGCCTCAGAATTAACTTTTGAGAATTCTACACGGCTAACCGAGCCTCGGTTTTCAATTCCGAGACTTGGGGCAACGCTCGTGAGAGTTAATTGGATTTTCCGAGCCTAAGTTGTAATTTCGGAACCGGGACGAATTTCGGAAAGACGATTATGCCCCTGGGATATTTTGGAACACAAGAGAAGCATGAAGGGCATGTAGGTCTTTTGCAGGATTAAATTTTTCCAGAATTGATAGATATTTTATTTTTTTATTCTTTTTCTTTTCTTTTTCCTTTTTCCTTCCACTTTTTTTGTCCCCTGATTTTTTTTTTTCTCCTGCCGGGCCACTCCTCTTGTCTCCTTCTTTATTTTTCTTTTTCCTTATCTTCTTTTCCCCACATAATCATTTCCATCAATTATTTCTTCCCTCAATCACTATCTCTTCCACATCCTTCCTCCTTCTTCCCCCTTCCTCCACTGCCCCTGTCACCAAATCGTCGCCGCCGTCACAACCATTCCTTCCCTCCTTTCCTGCGCCAACAGACCCGATACCATCTCTCCCCTGCCGCCTTCTCTCTCCGCTTCACCTCCTACCACCCGTCGCCGCCGCTGTAAGTTCCATCGCCGCCCTTGCCCTGTTTTCTCCTCCTCCTCGTCGAAGCCACCTAACAGTTGCTGCTGTAAGACGACGCTGCCGTCGCCCAGCCGAGCTCGAGTCTTGGCTGTGAAGGCTCAATCCTTCTCTCTCGTCGGCGCCAGAGGAGCAACTGGGGTGAGCTGCTGCAACGCCACCACGACTCGTTTCCACCTCCTCTCTTCGGCAGCCGGCGCTGATGCCGTGACCAGCCTTCTCGCCGTCGCAGAACACGAGCCACCGCAGTGCACGGAAGGCCGGATCCCTCTTCTCCACCTCCTTCGCATCACGCCGCCCACGCCGCTGAGGTAAGACGACGGTGAGTGTTCATAGGCCAGTTTAGATGGAATCGACCGTGTGGATTGTGTTGGTAAGTTGATTTGGAACCTATTGTTGGAATGGTGAATTGATGGTAAATCTGTCCTGAATTAATTCAAGGGTTGCAGCCATGAGATTGGTTGTGGATTTAAAACTTGTCCACGGCAACACAAATTGCGATTGAAGAAGACGATGCCTTAGGTAAGAAAACGACGCCGTCCTCAGGCTTGGGCAATCTTGAGTTACTTCATGGGCTTAGCATGACATGGTTATTATTGCAAGAAAATCTGTATTAACTTTGTGAGCAATGGTCTAATAACTCAGTTAACAAATTGGCCATTATTACAAATAGTTAGTATATGGACTAGTATGACTGACAAATCAAGGATTGCTCAACTAATAACTTTGAATGGACTAATATCGCAGTTAACAAGTATTTTGATATGGGCTAATACTATGACTAACAAAAATAGATAATGACTTAATAACCCGGAAAGGAACAGGATAGTAATAATATGAAATAAACAGAAATTCTATTGCTGGACTATTTAATCAATTACCTTCTCAGTATATGTTCCCATCAAAGATGACTACCATATAACACGAATTCAAACCCAGTGCGAAAATCCAAAGGCCCACGACCAATGCCATATTGTTACCTTACATGCTATATTATTAATTAACCACGTATATGAAATATCAGCTACATTTGTTATACATCACCTTTGACAGCTATAACGTATTACCGCTCTTTCCAATGGCTAAAATAATATTTGGCTAAAATATGATTTGTTTATTATTTTTTTTAAAAGGCTATGTATGAATTACCTTGTATAAGTATTTATAAGTATATATATGTATACATATATTATCTTGTCACTAGCAACTATAGGGCCGGTATATCGGCTTGAATGCTCGATTTTAGTTTTAATTTAAAATTAAGTATAACTAGTAAATCGGTTGAAAACATATAACAAGCTAATCCTCAATTAATTGGAAACGCTAATTCCGTAGTAAAGGAAATTATTGAAATAATAAAATAAATATGGTATAAGGCAAGCCGTATAATAATTACTAAAACTAGCATCATGCATGATCGTCCTTGTTTGTGCACTGTAAGTGATTTTTGTTGTTCTAAATATAGGGATATCGAGGCTTAACCAGATATCGGCTTCTAAGGAGTATCAGGTGAGGATATAAACTTATAAACTTCGGTATGCTGCCCGTGGTACCCCGAATGTTGATTGATCATTTTTCTTATATGTTATCTTGTTGTGCCTGTCATGTTATTGCTGGCTGCTATTGTGATTATTGTTATGTGTTTGATGACTACTGTGATTGATTATTGAACTTTGTGATGTTGATGTGAATATTGTGATGACTATACGAGATACGAGATATTGAGTTAATAGTGATAGTGACCCGGTATCCTGACATTGTGATTGGATTCCCAGAGGAGCTGTGAGGCTGAGAGCCTGCTCGGGAATGTGAATATGATGAGTTACTGTTGGACAGTGGAATAAGAAATAATAATAAACAGTGGTAATAACATCTAGACATCTAGGTTGTCACGTGACAGGTATTGGTACGGCCAGATGGTAGTCGCCCTGTGATTTGTGATTTGATAGGGAGGACTGCGTGGACTCCCGACTGAGGACTGCGGGACTCAGTGGATTTGCTATAGGAAGGACTGCGGGACTCGGTTATTTGTGATATGATTGTGATATTTAACGGGGAGTACCCTCGGGTTAGCTAACCTGGCTACCAGGCACGGCCGGTACTTATTACGTGACAGGGCCCTAATAATTAAATTGGTAAGTCTATCGTCAAGTGTCGGTGAGTTTATGAGATTAGCTTAACCATGAGAAGTTTGACGTATAGTTGGTTCAGGTAGGTTGATACCGTTACTATGTTTGTGCCTGTTGTACTTCTATTGTGTTGTGTGTTGGCTTGGGTGTATTTGCGGTTGTATGTATACTGTGGTTTATTTGTTTATCGGTGAGACAGTGGTTGGTCTCACCCCTCACACAGTTCCTGCAGGTTAGGTTTGCATACCGGCGGCTGCGGTGTTACCTCGGACAAGACTCGGATCCAATAGCATGCATTGTGTCTTGCATAAAATGTTACTGAATATCTAGAAAATGCTTCCGCTGTGCAAATGTTGATGTCCCCACAAGGTGACATAATTGTGAATTTGATTGACTATTTGTCCTTTTGTTAATATGTGTTCTTGCTTTTATGATATGTTGGCCACGTGGTGGTACTGTTTGCTGTAATTACTGTTAGTCGGGTGAATTTAGGTTAGGGTGTTTCAATATTTCAACTCATCCTTTACCTCTTGCCATTTTGGATTGCATGTTATTGTTATAAACAAATCTGGTTTCCCAAGTCATTGCATCTAATTATCGATGTCGCTGGTTTCTCTTTCTTGTCCACGATTATTTTGTTTGATAGATGTTATTCTAGTTTATAGTTTTCGCTGACTCTTCAATTATTCTTCTTGATAATTTTATTGTTTTTTCAGTAATTATTATTCTTCTTAATGCTTGATAGTTGTTGAAAAAACATAAATAAAGGCTTATATATTAATCATTTTCTTGAGAAGGATTTATATATAATGTAGACAAAAAAATTCCATAATCTACGAATTGTTTAGAATTAATTTTTCTATTAGAATAAGATTGTATATATTGATTATTGGTAATTATATTTTTTAATTCTTTAATATTCTAAATTATATAATTTTAATTATTAAATTATATTACTAATGAAGGGGATTATTAAATTATGTTATTATTTTTTCCATAGCCATTGTTGTTGTTGTTGGTAGTTTTTGTTGACCATTCGACTGTTTTTCGATTTTTCTTTTTCATAGTTCTTGTTGACAATAAACTACAAATACATCCGTAACAAGTTATTGTGATTATTCATCTCTATCATTATTCTTTTTTTTTTATATATATACTTTGTTCTTGTTTGTAGTTTTCGCTGACTCTTCGAATGTTCTTCTTTGTATTTCTATTATTTTTTCAAACAATATTGTTTTTTTATAATTCTTGGTAATAGTTGAGAAAATATAAATAAAGACTTATATATTAATCATTAACTTGAGAAGAACTTATATATAATGTAGACAATAATTTTTTTTTCTGAACAAATGGATACAAATTGTTTAGAATTAATTTTTGTATTAGAATAGAAATTTCTAAATCAAATTTTCTTCTCCAAAGTTCTTATTGGTAATAAATTAAAAAAAATATATGTCTTGAGTTCTTATAATTATTCTTCTCTATGGTTATTCTTTTTCCCTGATGTTATTCCTGTTCATAGTTTTCATTGACTCTTCGGCATTTCTTCGTCATAGTTTTATTATTATTCAATAATAATTATCTTTCATAATTCATCATAGTTGCTGAGAAAATATAAACAAAGCTTTATAATTATTTTCTTGAGAAGAACTTATGATGTAGATAGATATATTTTATATAGATTTTTCAGTCAAAAATTAATGTTAATTAGGTTTAATTTGTGGATAGGAATAAAGCTAGTAGTCGTAGAAGTTGTAGGAGCAAAAAAAAAAATTGAATATGGTACTCATGTGTTTTTTTAGTGTCGCTGGGTCATTTTTAATTAATGAGGGATAATGGGATCAATTTGTCGGCTTTTCTAAAATTGGTGCTTTTATATAGTATATAGATTATTAAAGAGTCCCGGAACGAGTTCTTAAAAGGCACACCTTTTGCATTTGCATTGCCCGCATTCCAAACCCGCGCATACCAACTTCTATTGCGTCTCTCGTTATAAAGGCAGAACATTAAGGGAGGTAAAGTAGTATCATAAAGAAGACGGATATAATACATTCATCGCCACAATGAGAAAAATTAAACGTGTTTAAAGTAAATACTAGTACCCCCTCCGTTTTTTTATTATTAAGTGTGCTTAAGCAAGCATTCCAAATATCACAATAAAAATAACTTTTAATACTATCACAACAAACAGGGCCGGCTCAAGCTTTTGAGAGGCTTAAAGCGAAAAAAAAAATGAGGCCCTTTCATAGCCAACTCTTCGTTTCCCTAATTTTGAATTTCTTTCAGAATTAAAACTAAAAAGTCGGACAGTAGAAACCCACAGAATTTTCTTTAATAGCCCAGTTCCAAACTCCAGCCCATCCTATATATAAGCCCATAGACTATAAATTTAAAAGCCTTATATATTTGGTGGCCCTAAGCCCTAGATTGAACTGCTTGGCCCATTGGGCCGGTCCTGACAACAAAAATAACTTAAGTTTTAAGATAACAATACTATTTGACTATATTATCCTTCTTTAAAAAAATTATTTATTAAATCTTTTCACTTATACATAATTGGAAGGGATATAATTAGAAACTAAGAAATTATTATTATTTTAGAATTCTAAAATCACAATTAATTTGAAACAAATCAAAATTTCTAAAACGAGACTTAATAGAAAAACGGAGGGTACGCTGTGTGAAATCGCGCAATATATACTACCAATAGACGTGAATACTGCTGCTTGAAAAGTTGGAATCAAACCCTGAATTTTACTAGGTTAATGTCAAATATGTGTTGCTGTCGTCAGAAACTTCAAACTGGGAAATCTTTATTAACCTCACCACAATTAAGAAGAAGAAGAAGAAGAAGAAGAACGCAAGAAGTGGTGTTGGCAAACTGTAGTCTCTCATACATTATAGCAGGATAATTTTTTTCTGATATCCTTAAAATACTTATTTCGGCAAACTTTATTAACTTACACGCACAAATATCCTCAATTAAGTCTCAGTACCGGCCGTTTGATCCCTTCCATGGAACTAGGGTGATTAATGGGAGAAATTAAGCAAGCAAGAAGATATCAGGATTCAGGATTGGCTAGCTAGCTTGTCTGCGGCGATATCATCATCAGGCAGCCACGTCATATATGTTTTTGAAGACTTCATTTGAACACATATGCGTGCACACCAATGGCTTAGCTAGGAATAATCATGCGTTACACATTTACGCTATGTATAATTGAGCTTAGGAATCCCAATAAATGAAGTGGAGTACTACTGTATGAATCATATATGCATGGTTTCATAACTTGCACGAGTGCATCGAATGGAACAAGAACTGTCGGGAAGTAGGGACAAAGATAGATATACTATGCATACATTGCTATATAGGTATAGCCCGCCTCAAGTTTTTATTTTGATGCTAATAGCCCGCCTCAAGTGACGTGTGTGATTTGCTCCTAGATCTTTGATTCTGGTAATGTCTGTATAATTCTACAGTGAAGGGTCAAGTTCTTGGTAGATTGGTGTACATGAGTGTGTGTGCATGCAACAATAATTCACTTATGGCGTGGAAAGGAAGGTTATCAATCAAATTAAGCGATAGAAAAGGAAGGAATAGGTTGTGGCCATGCGTGTGTCCAGCAATTCCCCCCCTCATTTTGTTCTCTGTATCGGCTAACGATTCATCAATCTACAAGGACATGCTTTTAAGAGGTATCGATCGAGAGGGTGACTTGGTCATCCATGAATTGAAATTATTCCATGGTGGGTTTGGTGATTTACAACGACTTTTTATCAGGGATCAGAATTGTCAAGCAAACATGGAATTTATGTGGGCTTGGTGGTGCCGGATATCTTGTCCCGCTTTTTCATGTCAGTATGGGCCAGACCTTTCCAATCCTGAAGGAGATGGCTAGAGCGCATACCGCATAATACGGGAACAATGTAATTAATTGGTTACTGTTTAGGCTGTTAGGTTTGCGCCTCCATCGGTGGTTTAAGTTGAGTGAAAACTGGAAAGAACGCGGTGTTTTAATTTATTACCGACTCTTGTCCGAGTTTACAAATGGAGCCCAGCAGGACGGAGCGGGCTGAGGCTCTCACGTGTGGTTCCAAAAGTGCCAAGCTTCTTCAAATACCAAAAACTACACTGCAAATATAACAAAAATCATTTTATATTTTAAATTTACTAGTTAAGAGGAGTACCGAATTATGGCTTTTGTTCAAAAGCAGACTATACAAAAAACGAAAACACAGAGCCACTCCTACAAAAGAGAAATCGCCATTTCCCAACATGCATTGAGTTGACGGAAGAAACAAAAAAGTCTAGGAATGCATTGAACATCAACAAGAGTACAAGACGAGATCGTTACTGTATTATTAGGGGGATTGATTGTCGCGAGATACAAGGCTATATGTGCAGTTTATATCTCGACAGTGAGGTATCGCCTCGCCTCTCTGCCTCCATAAAAAGATAATGTTAAGTAGTGGAACCAGAGGCACATTATTAATACAGGTGATTTGAGACTGAAATGCCCAAGGCCAACCATGATAAGTGGCAAGTGTCAGATTGACTAGGACGATGTAGTAAGAAACTAAGCTGGACATTTTTGCACGTGATTTTGAGTTTAGCTGGGGAAAGGTTGGTCCCCCTTTGATGGATGTTTCAATGGTTAATTATTATGTGAAGGTTGTCTGGTAAAATGTTAATGGGTAATTTCATAAGCTTTCTTTTATGTCACTTTCTTGGTTTCTTTTGGCTATAGCGTTCATTCATATTTCAAATTTGTTCAGACCCCATCTCTTCCATTATTAGTGATTTGAGAAAATTTACGATTGATGCAGTTTCAACTTTCTATTAGTGGGAGACTTGATATCTCTCTCCATAGATATACACACGTACTCCAGCTTTAATTACTGGAGACCATGCCGTTTCATGTACAAAATATTTTGGGATTGGCATCATTAGTATGAAAAATCTCAAGAATATTTCTTCTTCTTTATTCTTCTCCTCCTTTTTTACATTAAACCATTGCAGGTATTCCTTGAACTGAAATCAAAGACAGTTTCGAGTATCTTGTTCTTCGTCTTAGTGAACCAAACACGTTGTAGACAACAATTATCTGCCTTTCCAAGAATTTAATTAATTTAGAATACTCAATTAGCAGAATAGTACTAAAGTTCCTAACATATCTGTATACAACGAACTTTGCTAGCTAACTAATCATCCATTGCAACATTAACTTCATCCAAATAAAAAGGGATCATATATAATAGCTGCATTACATTATACTGATTAGTCAAAGGTCTAGCTATATTATATGTGGAGGCTTACAAACAAACATGGACTATAAGGATTCTCCATATATGTTGCTAGCAATTCTACAATGTCAAGGTGCTTACTAATTGGACATTGTTACAAGAAGTCATTTGTTAAACGTTCACACTAGAACACATATTCGAACAACAAAATTGTACTTTGTACGATATCAAGCCGTATTAGACAAGGTAAGAGGTCAGCTGTGAAGTGCTCGGCATCTACAACAAAAATAATAAGATATGGATTCACAATGGAAAAGGTCTTCCACAATTAAGAGTCATGATCAATATACCCTTCAGCTATGGGGACGCCTGTGTTTACATTCTCCTATGTGTTGTTTCATGAGAGAATTAACACAAGACTGATAATAGAATTTACTAGAAACATAATCAACCTCTACGGCACTGTTGTTATTCTGTTACCCGTCTGGAGTTCATCATACTTCTCCAACTAAATTTCCAGAAGAATGACATAGTAGTAGCTAGTATGTTAATATCAGAACAACTTCTCTCATAGGTTACAACACCAAAATTGTTAGAATACAAGTGTGAGAGGTGTATCCCACATTGGAAAGAAAGAGGTCAAGTGAGTAACATATAATTGAAATAGACCCATGTACCTAATATCTTGAGGTTTTGTGTTATAGAGTGGTGTCCTCGGTTTTTGGGCGACTCCGGTTCTTGATTTTGACTTTGGCCGGTGATGTTTGTGCATCAATGAAATAAAAATATTAAAATAATCACAATTCAAAGGCTAAAAATTCAATGTTAAGTAGTGTAACATATATTTTTTTTATTTTAATGCTTGAGTAATATAATGTATATTACTATATTTTATTAAAATACCTGAGTAATATAATATACATATTTTTTATTTCAACATTGAAAAGCAAGGTTATTAAACCTGGCCCGACCATTGACCCGTTCTAGTGGCCGGGTCGCGATGGCCAGGTCGCGGATTTAGAGGTCTAACCAGGTCCTACCGGGTCTGACCGACATTAGAATTAATAGTAAAAATATATAAATTTTTAGTAAAGGTTCAACCAAAGGTCTGACCAAGACAAAAATTTGAAATCTTTGACTTTTGGCTCGGAAAAAAAAACCGAAAATGGGTTAACAACATCGGAAAACCTGGAGAACCCATCATGACCCGGCTGGTTTTTTGGAGGATACAACCCGAAGTGGTTAAAAATCCAGATTTGTCTCCGGGTCACGGCGGTCTGGGCTTGATAACAATGTTGAAAAGTGCTAACCCAAATCACTTATAGTAAAAGCTGGAATTCGAATATTCAATATATCTTTTATTTTAATACTTAGGTGAAGTAATATTTTTTTCAATTTGTATTCAATTCCCTTAGTATAGGATGTTTTAGATATTTAAGAATAAAAAAATACAAAATTATTGTGCCAAATCATATCAATTGACGAAACATGTAAATATGTATTATTCTACTCCGCTAACAAGTATCTTATATTCCATTGGTTCACCAATTTGTTTTACAATGAAGGTAAATTTCTTGTGTAAAGTAGATAAATAACAATTCAATAAGAAAATAAAAAAATGAGAAGGTTATAACTAAAAAATTAATATTAAGTGGGAGATTCTTCCAACATACTCAGGTGCGCGACGCGGCTCAAATCCGGATTAATCGGGACAAAGTTCCGGATATCGGTTGGGAATAAAAAAAAATATTCAGTAGTGTAAGTTATGTAATATTTTAATGTTTGTTTTATTTTATTATAACGTTTTTGCATGTTGGAAAACCTTTTAATATTTCTTCTAGTAAAAAAATTATTTTGATTTTTTAAAAAATATGCTACCTGTAACATATATGGAGTAGGAGAATAGTTGTCTACAGATTTAAAAGCAAACTAACCTGTGGCTCGAGTTCGTATTCAGGGCTGAAGGATTACGCGCAATTTGGATGCGTTTTTTTTTTCTTAAAGGGATTTTCAACAAACTGAGGGGCAAAAGAGGTATTAAGCTTTTACTGTTTTCTTTTGCAGTTGTTTTGCTGCGGCCGCGGGACAGTATTCTATTCCTCCCCAGTTTTCACCTGGTTAAAAAGTTTTTTATATCCCTTCACTTTATCGATTTCGCATTTGTTGTCCCTCTTCGTTTATTTTCACTCAAGTTGTCCCTCAAGTCCCGTTTTATCGCGGCACATTGTCCTTTTTCCATGCTATTACCGGTAAGCTGATGTAATAGTGACACGTGTCTGGCGGATCCCATAGTCTAACTATTTGTTTATTCTTTTAAACTTTTTATCTTTTTCTAAATATTAATTTCTAAAACTCTTCATTTTAACTTTCCAAACATTAATAACAGAGGAAAAAAACTTTCCAAACAGAACATAAAAAATCAAACAAAAAAAACTTATAATCCCGCTTGAACAGTAACATATCCACCACCACGGCGCCACCACAAACCCACCCTCCCTCTCTCATCTCTGCTGGCCACCTTTGCCGTCATTACAGCCATCACCATTGTTTTTTTTATTCTAAACTAAGTACTTTATTGAGAAATAATATTTACAGAAGCAGGGGCATGTGTAGAAGCCAAAAATTGCCCCTTCAGTATACCATCACCAGAAAAGCATTAAATCAGTTCAAATAAAATTTAGCAGCAACTCAAAAAAACCCAGAAATAGCGTAACCGTCACTGAAGCCATCACCATATGATGTCGCCACTGCTGCCCCAGCTCCTCATCCTATCGAATCCACCATCGATTCCTACTGCTCCTCCTCGCCCAACTATTGCACCACCGCCGAGCTGCTACTGCTGCTGACTCCTCCCATCCCATCATTCACGACCCACTCATCTACACACATAAACAACCCGCTGAAACAATTGCCCTTTGATTGCTCAACCAACGTTGCTAACAAAACCCAAAACACCCAAATCAGCTACACCTTAAACAACCACGGCTAGACACCTAAGCCCTAAAATCTTCCCTTTTCAACCCATTGTATTCAACCAGCCGTTGCCAACAGCTAAAGAACCGGCAGCAATGGCACAACACCCTATTTAATCCATCGTTAACACCACCAAAACCCATTAACACAGTAACCCCCAATTTAATCCAACAACCACCGCATAAGTCGACCCACCGTCAACCACCAAGAACACAACTAAGTAAGACCCAGCAGTAACAGAGGCAAAATGAGAAAGATTTGGGGAAGACGAGGAAGAGGTGGCTTCGATGGGGGAGAGACAGGTGATAGGAGGAAATAATTGAAGGAGAGTTGAAAGATTGAGGAAAAATAATTGAGAGGAGGATGGGGATGTGATGGTGGGTTGTTTCGCTCGGGCTTATTTATCCAGTTAGAGTATTTTTTTTTTAACATAATTAATTGGTTTAGTTTTCTATTGCAATTAATAAGCTTGAATTACGAAATTTTATTGCCGATTGGTGGTTATGTGATAGTTTGTGGTAAAATTGCAATTAGTGTTTGTGTAGGTCCCACCATTAATTGTATTTAAAAAAATGATTTTTTTTTCAAAAAAAACTTTTGTAAAAATAAAATTGGGGAAAGGGAAAAAACGATTAAAAAATGGGCAATCTGGACTCATGTGACACGTGTCAGCATCACGACAATCGACCGGCTGTAGAGTGTAAAAAGGATAAGGTGACCCGATAAATTAGAAATTGAGGAACATAATAAGTGAAATTAAATAAAAAAAGACAAGAAATGTGAAATTGATAAAGTGTAAGGAAAGAAAAAAATATTTGCTCATTTTCACCTCCATATATAACGATCTCATTCTTCCAAAGCCCTGTCAAATTCCCTACTCAGATCGAAAAGATTGAAGCGTTAATTTGGCCTCCCTTCTCTTCATAACTTAAACGTATTGGTACGTCACATCCTGAGTTCCCGAATAGAATTTTCTAAAAAGTAAAAAAAGAACAAAATTTTCAATTAGAAAATCGTCTTTACTTTAATACACTTGTGATGCCCTTCCTAATACTTCTGTCGTTATTTCTTTGGTCAGCGTTGAAACTCGCCAAGACTTGCATTCTGATCAGGTCTGCTCTTTAATTTGTTACTTTTGATCGGATTTGAAATTTTCGCCTACTTAATTCCCCAAAACCGGGACTTGAGGGGCAAGGTCTTTGGCAGTAGCTTTTTAAGGGAGTGCAAATTAATGTTCAAAGGCCTCCTATAGCTGAGAGTGACAACTTGCAACTTCTTGTGTTTGGATTAGTTCGTAAATTCTTTCTTGGCTTGTTTGAATGTGTTCAAGGCACTTATTCTGATGAGCTTTAGCATAAGTACTGCCCAGTAATATTAAAGCTTCGACCCTCATAATTTAAGTGACCTACTTTAGTCTCCTAATATTCAGCTATACATGCAGTATGGCACATTATGATTCTATAATTGAACTTGTTTATCAAGCAAGAAAAGAATATTGGAAAATTTTCCTGCAGCAATGCCTAAAAAGCGGTTTCATGCTCTTTCTTTCCGGGAATATTGAAAAGTACTTTGCTTTCCTGAAAGCAAACTTTTAAAAATATTGAAAAGTTAAGTGGATTTCTTAGTTGTGCTTGCTTGATGTTTGTCTTATACCAATGTCACTGACTCAAATTGCAGCTATATATCCTGAATCATTTGCAAAACAAAGATGAAGAGAGGCAGAGAGCCTGAGATGCTGCAGCTTTGGGAGGTGAAGGATTGAACCCTTATCTTTTCCGTCCTCATTGGCATATTTTTGGTTTGTTCCGTTTGATGAATATTAACTTTTTAATATTTTAAAAGGAAAGCAAAAATGGCAATCTACAGAAAAGTAAGGAGTTAAAAATCACTGGAGATTGCCAAAATGCTTTGTCAAATTGCGAAAATTTGCAATTCACCACGGCAGAAATCAAGAAAGGGCAGCAACTCAATAACACGGAACAACAATGTGTAAGTTTTTGTTTCCTTTTTTTCTTTTTTTTTTTTACTTTTTGCCTTTTCAAAATTTTCTCACCAAGTCATACATGCATTAAAGGGGTCGTGCTCATCACATAGTATGGGCACTTTGCCTTAAATGTCAATTTTTTTTTTTTTAATTCTTATGCTGAATGGCTCTGGCTTTTGATGAATTTCCGACTCTGTTTTGGGATTATTAATATGTAATTTTAAGTGATGCATTTGGGTTTTAGTTTCTGTTAACTTCTTACACGCCTATTTATCAAAGAGAATTCTTATTAGTTTTGACAAAGATAGTTTTCTTATTAGTTTTGACAAAGAGAATTCTGAATCAAGCTAGTCTCTGTTGAAGTTGTCATAGATGCCTCCTCTCCTATGTTTTTGTTAATTTTCTCTCTGATGGGGTTAGGTCACTGCACCATTTTTTGGTATCAAGTGTTAGTGATAAAGGTTGTATTTGTATAGTTTTTGCGGCACGACCATTATGTAGCTTTTGCCTCTAAAAGTTTGCTTGTCTTTTCTTTTACATGCACCATTTAGCATGGCGGTTCAGTTTTTAAGGTTTGCATTTGTATTCTTTTCTTTGTGCTACTAACATTTTGAGAGTTTCTCATTTGTCTAATTTAATTGGACATTCGATAGAAAGCGGTATTGGTGCTGGTACATGGTGAAGATTACAGAGGAATTGCAAAACTATTTAATCGGCCAGGTATTAAATGTTAACCATACAGCAGAAGCTCACCGATAAATTTGACAAAATATTCTGTTCTTTGACCACTTTGTTGCGTCCATTGCCTATGATGCAAATTGCAATACTTAATTCTGTGAAAGTGTTTTAAGGGTTCAAGTGGCTGAATAACAATTTTCATGTCACCCAATTTGAAATTTGTTGGTTATGTTTCTAGATAATAACGCTTCATAAACACTGTTATGCGTTCTTGGGGAAATGAAAACTATAGATTATGAGACGTTTAAATAATATGAATTTTTTTGCTTTTGCTGGAAATCAAAATACACTTCGTTGCGGGGACAATGGTATTGATAGGAAGATTTGATCCCCTCGTTCTATGGAAGGAGCTGAAGGACGCTTGTAGAATTGTTTCACTCACATTTAGTGGTTTGCCTTTGAACACATATGCCGGATTGGACGGAAGGCATAGCTATTCAACAAGAAAACAATTTGAGGAAGTCCTGAAGAACCTCCGTGTTCATAATGCTTTATTGGAATATGATGTAGAGCGAGCTAAATGTGGTATTGGTGGCGAGCAAACTGTTCCTCATGAATCTGTAAGTGTTTCTCCTTTCCTCAACTGCTGGATTTTAATATATGGTTTTAAAGGAGTTTGATGGGAGTTCAGCTTCTTAATCGCTAGTGACCATGCCTGTTGTTCGTCGTATTTTATTTAGTGCGATGAGTCGTTAATTTTGCTTTATAGTTTTGTTTAGTTACAAATAGTGATGTTTGGTTAATATGTTAGGTGAATGATTCGGTGCTGCCCCTTAATAGGTATGCACCAATACATATCCCACGTATTGCTCTATGATAGGGCCACGAGGCAATATTTTTCCACACTAGAAAATAAAAAAATATTTTTAATAAATATCTATTCTTTTTTATTAGGTCCTTTGAGTTTTTAAAAATTTATACCCTACTCCTTAGTTGTTAACGGAACAAAGTCTGTCGTTCCTTGTTTCAAAATTTTACCCCAAATTAACCAATTCTAAATCCCTAAGCGCCTATACATCCCACGCGTTTGGGTGCACTTGGCTCAAAACTACAACGTACCTAACATAAGGAAGCTAGTCTGAGAAAAATTTTCAGACTCCTAAACTAATGCAGTCTCCATCCAGCTGGGTTGCAGATTGAGTGGCAACTACTGATTGAGTCACCAGAGGAATCCCTTGCATGGTATTCCATCTCCTGCAAAGAGTGAGTTGTTTTTGCAGCTGCAGGCGACTTGTGGAGAGCATAAACTAAAATATTTATGAGCCCAGAGCTGCAAACTGGAATTAGTATCGCCAGTATGATGAAGTTTCAGGCTTTCAGCCAAGATGTTGGTTATAATGAAATAACGAATCCCATACTTAACATAGTTAGCAATCTAAGTAGAGTGAATTTAAGATTTTCATGAACAACCTAAACTCAGACGATATCTAGCGTTTAGAATCAAGATAAAGTTTTCTAGTATGTTATCTAACATTCAAGCATCTTGGTTAAAGCATGCGGCTTGCTCTGTTCTCTTTTATTACATCTTTACTAAGACTAAAGAATGTTCATTCATTTTCTGTCTGATCTATCAGAAGTTCAAGACTGAGTGACATACAAAACCAGCTCATCTCACTCACAGAAAAGGCGAGCTCTTTGCCGTTAATGGTAATTATTTAGTTGAATTGTTAGAACGATGAAATTACTTAAAGCTGCTATCTTCCTGCCTGACATCCATCCACACATCATTCCTTACCATGATCAAAACATAATAACGAGACTAAAATCAAACAATGCTTACGTAGGAGACTAACTAGGCAAGGCAACCAACGACATGGCTATGGTAATAAGCACAGTGCACCTCACTACTACCCAGTAAACAACTATAAGACTTAGGGTTTGATAGTATTGAATAGGCACACCTCAATGTGTTGCCGGTACATGATATATATACTGAATCTTATAGATACATGATACATTACCTAATAACATACAAATACATGGAAGTCTATCATATGAGCTACATTCGTGTTGTACTTAGGCTATGGCAATGAGTGTTTGTGTTTCGGTAAACTACTAGCTGACACACCCCCGCAAACTGAGCCGGGGGAACAGAGGTTCAGTTTGGATCGTAACATGACAAAGCGCCGCGAAGCCAGAGGCTTCGTCAAAATGTCTGCTAGCTGACTGTTTGTGCTTACATACCGAACATGGAGTGTCTTGTTGGCAACTTGGTCACGTACAAAATGATAATCTAGAGAGACATGCTTTGTTCGTGAGTGCTGGATCGGATTATGACTAAGATATGTCGCACCAATGTTATCACACCACAGGTTGGGCACCGTGAAAGATATCCCCATTTCACGAAGCAAGGATTGTAGCCACAACAACTCGGCACTCCCATCGGCTATGGCCTTGTATTCGGCCTCAGTGGAGGAGCGAGCGACAGTTCGTTGTTTCTTCGAAGACCATGATACCAAATTTCGTCCAAGATATACGAGGTAACCAGAGGTTGATTTTCTGTCATCCAAGTTCCCACCCCAGTCGGCATCAGTGTATACATGAATATCATGAGCGCGACTGCGCCGGAAGTGTAGGCCATAGGTGCTTGTGTTCTTAAGATACCGGAGAATGCGTTTGACAGCTGTGAAGTGTTCTTCTGTGGGTTCTTGCACATACTGGCTGACCTTTCCCACCGAATAGACAATGTCCGGTCTGGTAATAGAAAGGTACTGAAGAGAGCCCACCAGCTGGCGATATGCGGTTGGATCATGATAAGGCTTGCCGCCTTGTTTGTGCAATCGGTTCGATGTGGAGGCCGGAGTCTGCAACGCTTTGCAGTCGGTCATCCCTGCTTTGTGCAACAAATCATTGATATATTTGGTTTGGGTCAGTGTGACTGCTCCATCATGATAGGTTGCCTAAATGCCCAAGAAGTAGTGTAGGCGTCCAAGGTTTCGGATCGAAAATTCACGGCTTAGCTGCGCAAGCAAATCATTGACAAAGCAAGCCTTATTGCCGGTTAGAAGAATATCATCAACATATATGAGAGCATAAACAGTGACAGCACCGTGACGATAGATCATTAAAGAGGTGTCAGCCCGAGAAATAACAAAACCAAGTTGTTGAAGAAAATCACTAAGTCGCCGATACCAGGCCCTGGGTGCCTGTTTCAGGCCATACAAAGACCGGTTGAGACGACAAACATAGGTGGGATAGTCCTTGGAAACAAACCCTTGAGGTTGTTGCATAAAAACTTTCTCTGCAAGATGTCCATGCAGGAAGGCATTACTGACATCAAGTTGATGGATTGGCCAGTTGTTGGATAGAGCATGAGCAAGGACAACCCGAATAGTAGTAGGTTTAATGACCGGGCTGAACACCTCCTTGTAGTCAACTCCTTCTCTCTGATGAAAGCCTTTGGCAACAAGCCTAGCCTTGTATCGGTCAATGCTGCCGTCGGCCTTCCGCTTAATCATGTACACCCATTTGTTGCCCACTACATTCATAGCATCAGAGTAAGGAACAAGTGTCCATGTATGATTGCGAACCAATGCATTGACCTCTTCCTGCATGGCATCCTGCCACGCTTTGAACTTTACTGCCTCAGTATATGTTGCAGGCTCAGATGTTGGTGTTTCAAGTTTTTGGGTGATGTAGTTAGAAGGAGAATATTTTGCAGGTGGTTTTATATTGGTACGTAAGGACCGACGTGGGGGTGGTGGTGGTGGAGAAGGTGAGGATTCTGGGGATGACACAGCAAGGGGAGACTATGTCGGAGACGAATGTGGGCTCGGCTCTGGAAAGGCAAGAGTGCGACTCAAGGCCAACTGGGAATTAGGTGAAGAGACAATGGGTGGAGTGGCTGCAGGTGGCAAAGGAGATGACACGACAGGCGGAGAAACAGAAGAGAAAGAAGAAGGAGATGGGTGAGGAACAGGGGTCGTATCTGCGTTGTTTGCCGCTGCCGGGAAGAAGACAGACAAGGGTATCGAAACCCAAGTATCTGGAGCAGATGGTGGCAGTCGAAAGTCCTGTTGTAAATGCACAAAGGGAAAGACATTTTCAAAAAACCTAACATGCCTAGCAACATACAATCGTTTTGTGGAATAGTCTAAGCACCGATACCCATGATGCAACGTGCTGTAACCGAGAAAGATGCATGGTTTAGACCTGTAATCAAGCTTGTGACGATTATATGGACGTAAGTGTGGATAACATAAACAACCCAATACACGTAAAAAGTTATAATCAGGAGAATGATTGTATAAGAGCTCATATGGTATTTTATTAGCCAATATTCTGGTTGGCATGCGATTAATTAAGAACACCGCAGTTTCAAAAACATAATTCCAGTATTGAAAAGGAATTTTGGCCGTAGCCATTAATGCCAACCCGGTTTCAACAATATGCCTACGACGCCGTTCAATAGAGCCCTGTTGCTCATGTGTATGAGGACACATGATCCTATGCCTAATACCATTATCCCGGAAAAATTTGTGAAGGGGTCTATACTCCCCTCCCCAATCAGTTTGAACCGATTTGATCTTTGTGGAAAATTGACGTTCGACTTGTTTTTGAAACAATAAAAACACAGAGTAGGCATCTGACTTGCGTTTGAGAGGATAGTACCACATGAACTTGGTGTAATCATCAAGGAAAACAATGTAATACTTAAAACCATCAACACTGGTGTAAGGGGAGGGTCCCCATACATCACTGAAAATTAATTCCAGAGGAGCAAAAGAACGATGCAAACTAGAATTTAAATGAAGTTTACTAGACTTTCCCATTGGACAAGCGAAACAGGAGGAACTAACTAATTTATTTGATACTTGAAAAGGAAAAAGCTTCATGATATGCTGTTGAACTTGTTGATGAGGATGGCCAAGACGACGATGCCACACATCCACTCCAACCCGAGTAGCTGACATAACAACACGAGGTGAGGCTGATGGTGAGAACGAGAAGACATAGAGCCCTTGACTACTCTTGCCTGTGAGGAGGGGTTTCTTGGTAACCTGATCCTTTACAAAGAAGTGATTAGGATGAAACTCGAAAAAGACATGGTTATCTTTGGTGAATTGTTGAACAGATAATAAAGATTTGTGTATTTGGGGAACATGGAGTACATTGTTAATAAAAAGAGGACACGAAGAAGGAAGAGGCAAGGAATTACCAACACCCGAGATGGCAAGATCGGCACCATTGCCCACTTGGACAGAGTCGGTACCCGGATATTCGCAGTAATTGGAGAGGCCATATTGGTCTGGAGTCACATGGTGACTTGCTCCCGTGTCTGGATACCAAGAATATGCAGAAGACGATGGTGAGACAGTATTAACAGAAGGGGCAGAGTTATACCGTTGATAACAGTTTGGGGCAGTGTGCCCGACTTTGCTGCAGATTTGGCACCATGGGCGGTTTCCATCAGTATTGCTCCCACGGAGAGGCCGATTGTCATAGTATTGGCCTCGGCCTCGTGCTCGGCCTCCACGGCCGCGCCTGCCACCGCCATGACTGCCACGCTGCTGTGGCGCAGATTGTTGTCGTTGAGTGGTGTTCACAGTTGGCTGAGCAACATCTTTGACACCTTCAGTAGGAGACGAAGGCTCCAATGACAAGGTCTTCATTGGATCATGGTTCAGAAACTCAAAGCTCATGAGAGCTCCTTGCAGGTCAGGGAAGGACATAGGCTCCGATTTGGCCGTGATAGTTGTGGCAAAAGTCTTGAGATCTGGCTGAAGCCCCTTGATCAAGTGGATCTGGAAATCGGTAGGAGCAAGGGCTTGACCACTAGCAGCCAACTCGTCAGACAATCGCTTAACGCGATTAAGATATTGCTGAACTGGCTCATCAGGTTTTTGAGAGATCTGCAGAAGTGCCGTATGAATGGCCATACGACGGGCGTGATTGGAAGAGGCGAGAGAGGATTCGAGCGCATCCCATGCCTCTTTGGAGGTTTGTTTGCCAACAACAGTTGGAAAAACTTCGACTGAGAGAGAGGAGGTAATGCAACTCAATATAGCTTGATCTTGTTGTACCCATCGTGCATATTCTGGGTTCGGTGCAGCAACACCATTAGCCTGAAGAACAAATGCAGGAGGACAAGGGAAGGTGCCTTTCACATAGCCAAGAACGCCCTGCCCTGCAAGAAACGGTTCAATCTGGGCTTTCCAAAAAACATAGTTAGTACTAGACAACTGAAGAGAAACAGCATGATGAGAGTGGTTCAAGGGTTGGATGGGAGCCAAAGTTGAGCCAACAGCTGCAGCAGCAGATCCAGTAGGCAAATTTGTTTGGCCAGAGGCTGAAGTCTCGGTGCCAGGGATTTGGGGAATATTATCATCAGTGGACATGATGTCAAGGAAGACACGAAAAAGAAAATTAGGGTTATGCGGTTAAGCCTAGGGGCTCCGCTACCATAAACAACTATAAGACTTAGGGTTTGATAGTATTGAATAGGCACACCTCAATGTGTTGCCGGTACATGATATATATACTGAATCTTATAGATACATGATACATTACCTAATAACATACAAATACATGGAAGTCTATCATATGAGCTACATTCGTGTTGTACTTAGGCTATGGCAATGAGTGTTTGTGTTTCGGTAAACTACTAGCTGACACCCAGGAAGGGTATTGCATTATTAAATGGTCAATTAGTTAAAAGAAAACGATAAACAACAAAGCAATCGTTGATCAGTAAATTTTCTTGCTTCCCAATAATTCCTCCCCACTAATTAGTCCGAATTCTACAAAAACGAAAAAAGGAGAGAAAACAAAACAAAAAAACGATTGAAACCTATAACACGATAAGAATAGCCCAAAGCCCGCAAAACCCAGAATGGAATTACTACTCCCAAATCGATCAATGGATGAATCAATAAATCGTCTTCTTCTCTCTTCTTGGGCTTGCGATAGGTCTCCTCGATGTGTTTGACGCAGAGGACGCCGGTGTTGGCTAGCTTCCATATGTTAGGTACGTTGTGGTTCTGGGCCAGGTACACCTCAAATTAACCAATTAGGGATTTCAAATTGCTTTATTGGGGGTAAAAATTTGAAACAGAGAAATCCTTCAATCGTGTTTTTGTTAACAAGGAACAAGAGACTTGTTCCGTTAATAGCTAAGGACAAGGGTATAAATTTTAAAAAACTTAAGAGACCTAATAAAAAAGAATAGATATTTATTAAAAATATTTTTTATTTTTTAGGGGAAAAAAATATTGCCACGTGGCCCTATCACAGAGCAACACGTGGGGTATGTATTGGTGCATACCCATCAAGGGGCAGCACCGAATCATTCACCGGTTAGTAATGACAGAATCTTACTGCTCAAGTTTATGCGTCAGAAAACCATTAAAAAAAAATTAATGTACACTGTAACACCCCGACCCAAATTTACCCAACATACACTAATTACCGATCAACAGTGCCACCACGTGGCCATCATACAAGGAAAGTTAAGATTCACAACAGTACAACATCAAACAGTCATGCAAATACATTTCCGTTACCCAACACGGGAGTAACATCATCAGCACAGTGGAAGCATTTTCTAGATATGCAGTGACAGCTCATGCAAAACTTGGTGCAGATTATTGGATCCGAGTCCTGACCGAGGAAACACCGCAACCGCCGGGATGCAATCCTGATTAATGATCAACTACCCTGCAAGGACTGTGTGCGGGGTGAGACCAACCACTGTCTCACCGATAAACCGATAAACCGCAGTATACAAGCAACCGCAATAACATCAAACCAGCAACAAAAACAGGAAAGCATAGTAAGCACGTCATAGCAAGTAATCCAGGCATCTATCCGACTAAAACACTTAGATTGACAATTCACTGTTATTCAACCACTAGACTTACTGACAACTGTTGACAGACTTTCCAATTTTATTATTAGGGCCCCGTCACGTGATAAGTATCAGTCGTACTTGGTAGCCAGGTGCAAACCCCAGGGTACTCCCCGCAAAACAAAAACAACAAACCGGCACAGCCAGGGAGCGGACACCAAGCACATCTCCCCCAGTGCCAAAATAATAATATTCGGGAGCGGACACCAAGCACTTCTCCCACATAAATGGCAAACAAATCACATATTACAAGCTGCTACCACCTAGTTGTACATCTACCTTTCACGTGACATCTAGGTGTCTAACTGATATTACCATATTTTATTTTTAATTTTTCTTTCAGACTAACAGTAACTCTATTCATTGTATATACATGTTCCCGAGCAGGCACTCAGCCTCACAGCTCCTCAGGGAAACCAATCCAATATCTCAAATTAGGTTACTGTTATTAACAATATCTCGGAGTATACTTGCTCACAAATAACTCATTTGGCACTCTTACCGTAAGAAAATAGAATCAAGGATATCAAGATAAAAACATAACCACATAATCAAGCAAATCAATCATCGGTCACACAGAGTCCAGACATCACAATAGGGATCACAACAGAAACCATTACATCATAATCAAAATCAAGGCAAATAACGTATTAGAAACACATTAACAAACAATTCAAACGCCAGCTTGAGTATCACAGGCAGCATACCGAGGTTTATAAGTTTATATCCTCACCTAATACTCCTGGAAACTGATATCTGGTTAAGCCTCGATATCCTATATTTATAACAGTAAAAATTACTTACAATGCACAAACAAGGATGATCATGCATGTTGCCAGTTTTAGTGTTTATTAGACGACTTGTTTAATACCATGTCCATTTTTATTATCCCCATAATTTTCTTTAATGTAAAGTTGGCCTTTCCAATTAGTTAAAAATTAACTCGTTATATATATTCCAACCGATATATTAATCATATTTAATTTTAAATTAAAACCGCAACTGAGCGTCCAAGCCGATATCCCGGCCTTTAGTCGCTCGTGGTATTCATATTCATTAGGTGAATTGTATATACCCATATAGTTATATGACCAATACTAATTTAGTCATCAAAAGTAAATATAATAGGATAATTATATATATATCTAGGCCTTTTATCATTATTAGCTCGAGTAAAGCATAAATTCGATAAACTGGAAAAATAAATAATTCCATGGGCCTTCTTTGTAGACCAATCGGAAAAACAAATTAAAATCATAAATCAAAAGGCAAAAATGAAATTAAAGCTTAAACCATAAAATTAATATTAGATAAATTAAATTAAACGTTCGTCGTTATAAAAGTCTGAGTTCGTTAATGTTCCTGAAAAGTCCAAGAAGGTCCGATAATTACCCAAAGTCCAAGTCCGGATTCATTGGAAAATACCCGAGACTTCGCTGGAAAATTCCTGAGACACCGAAATCTCGTCAGATTCAGGCAAGTACTGTTCACAACAGTCCTCGGTTACCGTTCATTGTGAACAGAACACCAACTCCACACCAGCACAGCAACAACCCGAGCACCAACATCATCACCATTCCCACAGCAACCTTCCGGTGGCACGGAATACCACCAAACCACCGTTTCCAGCACCCAAAACAACCCAACCCAGGTCCACAACAACATCAACAACGGCATCATCATCCACCACTACCACAAATTCCACAAGCACACAATTTAATCCAAGCTTAATTGGTCTCAGACTTAATTGAAATAAAATGAAAGATAATAGAGAGGAAGATCGGGACTTGGTTAGCTCACCACTCGACGGTGACCATTCAAACAGCAAGGCGGCGGTTACGGCTCCTGTGCGAGTTGCAGAGGAAGAGAAGAAGTCGGGCGGCACTATCTGAGACGGCGCGATGAAGAGGAGCAGCGACGGAAACGACTGAGCCGAGGTGAGATCGAGCTCTACTCCTCAGTGGCGTCAAGCCCGAGTCAACTGGTGGCGGCGGCAATTAGGTGACAGGCCGTTGGCTCGGCAGAAGGGAAGGATGGGGCGGCATTGTGAGAGTAGCGCGAGGAGGAGAGGAAGGGAGAGGAGAAGAGACGGCGTCGGTGAGCGGCAGAGCAAGGGGCGGCGTCCAGAGGCGCGATGTCGCTCCTGTGCTCGGTAAGCTTCGACAGCGGCGGTTGTGTGAGGCGGCATGGAGAGATAGAGGCAGGAGAGGCAGAGACGAGTGGGGAAATTGGTGGAATTAGTGAGGGAGGAGGGGATTTAAAGGAGAGGGAAGGAGGAAGAAGACAGAGGAAAAGAAAATATCAGAGAAGAGTAAAGGGGAAGGAGAAAGAATTGGAAAATATCCGGGAGAGTGAGGGAGAAGGAGAAGAAAGGAGTGAAGAAGAAGAAGAAAAGGAAAAGTGGGGAAGGAGAAGACAAAAAAAAAAAAGAAAATTGGGAAGAGAAAATAAATAGGAAAAAGAAGAAAAAGAAAAAGAAATGGGAAAAGAAAAAAAAATAGAAAAGAAGAAAAAAAATGGAGAGAAGGAGAAAAAGAAGGAAAAGACAAGGAGGAGGTGGCCCGGGAGAGAGAAAAATTGTGGCTCGGTGTCGGCAATATTATTGAGCCGAGAATGGATCAAAATACCCTTTGTCAAACTTGCAATCTTTTGCCGACATAGGGGCATTTTTGTCTTTCCGAAATTCGTCCCGGTCCTGAAAATACAACTTAGGCTCGGAAAATTTAATTAATTCTTCTAAGCGTCATGCAAGTCCCGGAATTGTAAACCGAGGCTCGGTAAGCCGTATAAAATTCTCGGTAATCCGAGATAACCCTTGGAATTAAATTCCGAGGCTTGGTCGTCGATGGAGAATACTCCAGAATGTCTCGTACCCCTCGGGAATCAGAATCCGGGGTTCGATTATTCCCGGTAAAATTCTTAAGATAATTCTTGTTTGTCAGCAGTTTACTTTATTATCCATTGTAGAAGTTAAACGACTCGGTAAAATTTACGAAAATTTTACCCGGGTCGTTACAGTCTACCCTCCTTAAAAGAATTTCGTCCTCGAAATTCCATCGTCACATCCTTGTGTCCTACAGTAGCAATCTTCTTGTACACCTTTCGTCGAGTTCTCTTTTTCCAACTTGAATTCTCATCTATGCCCATTACGCGTTAAATCATTCTTTATAAATACTAATCATTATTGCCTGGTATCATACCTCCTTCATGGATTCACCAATAAGAACTAGAACTATCTCTGATTTAGAGGAGTTAATTTATACTGGTGGTGCTTCTCTCTTTGGAGATTCTGATGAGGAAGAGCCGAAGAAACGACGCAAGAGGATGAGCATCCTTGGTCTCAAAGAAGGTATGGTTGTCTCCCGAAAACGGCAGAAAAAGCCTATTGCCAAGGAAGAGCCTTCCGGTCCCAAAGATGTTGAAGATAAGAAGGGCAAGGCAGTCGCTCAGGGCAGTACACCACTGAAGACGCTAGAGCATTTGAATGCTTCTCTGAAGATGGCCAATTACGCGTTGATACAAATCAAATGGGCGTGTGAGGAACTTACCACTCAGAATAAAAACATGCGCAGGCATGCTAGGGGATTAGAAAAGCGAGTAGTTCCGTAGTGTACTCTCTTATTGTAAGATGTTATCGGAATAAACAAGTTATTATTTTTATTTTTATTTTTATTTTATTATTTTTATTTTTTTTACCGTTACTGGAATTTCTATAAGCAAAATTGAAACTTTAATTGATGATTTTAAAACACCGATGGAAAAAATAAAAAAATTCAAAATAAAATAAGACCCAACAAAAAGAAAATAAAACCGGTCACAAAGAAGTTAAAATAAAACTTGTTCTTCTTAACCAGCCCTCTAGACTGGCCACGTAGTTCATCGACTTCGATCATCACAGCTTGCAGCCATTGTCGGAGATATAGATTCTCCTCGTGTAGACGACGTTCATTGTCCCGCAACGAAATGATGATGTCACGGGCACGTCCCGTGATCCTTTCGTCAATCCACCGGAAGAATCGACATCCACCTTGTTCATAATTTCCGCATGAGCGAAATCGTCTTCGGGGTTCATGTGACTCCAGGATGTCCAAACAGGAGCAACCTCATTGCATAGGCACAACACTCGAGGTATCGTCCCACCAATTTGACCACGTTGGCCTCTGATGGAAGTGATAGAAGGTGTGGAAGATGTAGAGGAAGCCATAGGAAGGAAAAACCAAAATTGTCAAAGCGAAATAAAATCTGTAAGATGCAGATGAACTGGAAAACACTTGTATTTGTAGCCAAGGAGCATAAGGAGTGATGGAGCAATAATCGAGGCATTGGAAAAGTTTTCAAAAAGCAAGACCTTGTAGATTGAAAACGGTTTGGAGTTTTGTGAAAAGGAATCCACCTTTCCTATCACCGAAAATCTTTTAAACTTTTCGGGTGGTAGATGGGGTCTACGTTTTGAAAAATGGCAGCATACTTTCCATGATTAAAGTATACAGGAGTGTAGAATTATGTGATGGAAAAATAGGAAAATCAAATAACTTTTGAAAACACGTTCAGAACGATCCAAAACACGTCAAGACAGAATGCCTTCTCCGACTACTGTCTTTTTCGTTGAGGGTGCCACCCTTGGAAGGAGGAATCGATTAACTTACAGCTTGGTGAACGAGCAGCCAGAGGAATTACCGAATGAGCTCAGCAGAATTCCTCGTTTGGTTTTCGTGGACGAACTCTATTCGTTTAGGTTCTTTGTCACTCTTATGGAAGAGACATTCTTCCTCGAGGATCAAAGCAACCTTAGGATTTCTTTCCACGGCTCGGCTAATTCTGTCATGTTTTTCATCTCTGAAAAACTTCAGGAATTCCGGCTGGAGCCTACTTGTCATTTCCTGAGCCAAGGTAGTTACTACCAGATTTCTATGATTGCTCGGAGTGTTCCCCGAGTGACTAGGTTACCAACTTCTTGGCCAAGGGTCCGTCTACTGGTTTGGAACTGTAGAGGAATCGCTAGGCATTCTAATGAATTCGTGCGTACCTTGAGGGATTTGAAGAACCAGTACAAGCCCAACATGGTACTGTTAACGGAGACCTTGTGGCAACCGGAAGATGAGCATGGTGTCCTTCCACTTCGTTTCCCTTCGACAAGTCGGTTCGAGCTTCCCGTCGTACACAACATGGGCGGTATGTGGTTCACATGGAGCGAGAGTATTAGGGTCAACATTACTAATGACTCGAATAGTTTTAGAGTCAACGTTGTACCTGCCAGATAATATCAATAATAAAATCTGTATGTTAAGTATGTGTGTGAAATTAATTATCTTTATGTGAATGTTCTGCGGCAGGCTGGCGTCCCTCGACTGGATCCATAATGCACTAATGATATGTATATGCAAGTAAAATGTTAATCATGTGAAGCGAGCTATGCACAGCAAACAAGCACAACAAACACTCAATGACCTACCGCCCGCTCCGCTGCTAAAATGTAACACCCCGACCCAAATTTACCCAACATACACTAATTACCGATCAACAGTGCCACCACATGGCCATCATACAAGGAAAGTTAAGATTCACAACAGTACAACATCAAACTGTCATGCAAATACATTTCTGTTACCCGACACGGGAGTAACATCATCAGCACAGCGAAAGCATTTTCTAGATATGCAGTGACAACTCATGCAAATCTCGGTGTAGATTATTGGATCTGAGTCTTGAGCGAGGAAGCACCGCAACCGCCGGGATGCAATCCTGATTAATGATCAACTACCCTGCAAGGACTGTGTGAGGGGTGAGACCAACCACTGTCTCACCGATAAACCGATAAACCGCAGTATACAAGTAACCGCAATAACATCGAACTAGCAATAAAAACAGGAAAGCATAGCAAGCACAACATAGCAAGTAATCCAGGAATCTATCCAACTAAAACACTTAGATTGACAATTCACTGTTATTCAACCACTAGACTTACTGACAACTGTTGACAGACTTTCCAATTTTATTATTAGGGCCTCGTCACGTGATAAGTATCGGTCGTACTTGGTAGCCAGGTTAGCTAACCCCAGGGTACTTCTTGTAAAACAAAAACAACAAACCGGCACAGCCAGGGAGCGGACACCAAGCACATCTCCCCCAGTGCCAAAATAATAATATCTGGGAGCGGACACCAAGCACATCTCCTACATAAATGGCCAACAAATCACATATTACAAGCGGCTACCACCCAGTCGTACCTCTACCTTTCACGTGACATCTAGGTGTCTAAGTGATATTACCATATTTTATTTTTAATTTTTTCTCTCAGACTAACAGTAACTCTATTTATTGTATATACATGTTCCCGAGCAGGCATTCAGCCTCACAGCTCCTTAGGGAAACCAATCCAATATCTCAAATTAGGTTACTGTTATTAACAACATCTCGGAGTATACTTGATCACAAATAACTCATTTGGCACTCTTACCGTAAGAAAATAGAATCAAGGATATCAAGATAAAAACTTAACCACATAATCAAGCAAATCAGTCATTGGTCACACAGAGTCCAGGCATCACAATAGGGATCACAACAGAAACCATTACATCATAATCAAAATCAAGGCAAATAACGTATTAGATACACATTAACAAACAATTCAAACCCCAGCTTGAGTATCACAGGCAGCATACCGAGGTTTATAAGTTTATATCCTCACCTAATACTCCTGGAAACTGATATCTGGTTAAGCCTCGATATCCTATATTTATAACAGTAAAAATTACTTACAATGTACAAACAAGGATGATCATGCATGTTGCCAGTTTTAGTGTTTATTAGACGACTTGTTTAATACCATGTCCATTTTTATTATCCCCATAATTTCCTTTAATATAAAGTTGGCCTTTCCAATTAGTTAGAAATTAACTCGTTATATATATTCCAACCGATATATTAATCATACTTAATTTTAAATTAAAACCGCAACCGAGCGTCCAAGCCGATATCCCGGCCCTTTAGTCGCTCGTGGTATTCATATTCATTAGGTGAGTTGTATATGCCCATATAGTTATATGACCAATACTAATTTAGTCATCAAAAGTAAATATAATAGGATAATTATATATATCTAGGCCTTTTATCATTATTAGCTCGAGTAAAGCATAAATTCGATAAATCGGAAAAATAAATAATTCCATGGGCCTTCTTTGTAGCCCAATCGGAAAAACAAATTAAAATCATAAATCAAAAGGCAAAAATGAAATTAAAGCTTAAACCATAAAATTAATATTAGATAAATTAAATTAAAGTCGTCGTTATAAAAGTCCGAGTTCGTTAATGTTCCTGAAAAGTCCAGGAAGGTCCGATAATTACCCAAAGTCCAAGTCCGGGTTCATTGGAAAATACCCAAGACTTCGCCGGAATATTTCTGAGACACCAAAATCTCGCCGGATTCCGGCAAGTACTGTTCACAACAGTCCTCGGTTACCATTCATCGGTGAACAGAACACCAACTCCACACCACCACAGCAACAACCCGAGCACCAACATCATCACCATTCCCACAGCAACCTTCCGGTGGCCGGAATACTACCAAACCACCGTGTCCAGCACCCAGAACAACCCAACCCAGGTCCACAACAACATCAACAACGGCATCATCATCCACCACTACCACAAATTCCACAAACACACAATTTAATCCAAGCTTCATTGGTCTCAGACCGTTCAATTAATTGAAATAAAACGAAAGATAATAGAGAGGAAGATCGGGACTTGGTTAGCTCACCACTCGACGGTGACCACTCAAACAGCAAGGCGGCGGTTACGGCTCCGATGCGAGTTACAGAGGAAGCGAAGAAGTCTGGCGGCACTACCTGAGACGGCGCGATGAAGAGGAGGAGCGGCGGACGACGACTGAGCCGAGGTGAGATCGAGCTCTACTCCTCAGTGGCGCCGAGCCCGAGTCAACTGGTGACGGCGGCGATTAGGTGCCGGGCCGTTGGCTCGGCAGAAGGGAAGGATGGGGCGGCGCTGTGAGAGTCGTGCTAGGAGGAGAGGAAGGGAGAGGAGAAGAGACGGCGTCGGTGAGCGGCAGAGCAAGGGGCGGCGTCCAGAGGCACGATGTCGCTCCTGTGCTCGGTAAGCTTCGACGGCAACAGTTGTGTGAGGCGGCGTGGAGAGACAGAGGGAGGAGAGGCAGAGACGTGAGGGAAAATTGGTGGAATCAGTGAGGGAGGAAGGGATTTAAAGGAGAGGGAAGGAGGAAGAAGACAGAGGAAAAGAAAATGTCAGAGAAGAGTAAAGGGGAAGGAGAAAGAATCGGAAAATATCCGGGAGAGTGAGGGAGAAGGAGAAGAAAGGAGTGAAGAAGAAGAAGAAAAAGAAAAGTGGGGAAGGAGAGGAAAAAAAGGAAAAGAAAATCAGGAAGAGAAAATAAATGGAAAAAAGAAGAAAAAGAAAAAGAAATGGGAAAAGAAAAAGAAAATGGAAAAGAAGAAAAGAAAATGGGGAGAAGGAGAAAAAGAAGGAAAAGACAACGAGGAGGTGGCCCGGGAGAGAGAAAAATTGCGGCTCGGTGTCGGCAAAATTATTGAGCCGAGAATGGACCAAAATACCCTTTGTCCAACTTGCAATCTTTTGTCGACATAGGGGCATTTTCGTCTTTCCAAAATTCGTCCCGGTCCCGAAAATACAACTTAGGCTCGGAAAATCTAATTAATTCTTCTGAGCATCGTGCAAGTCCCGGAATTGTAAACCGAGGCTCGGTAAGCCGTATAAAGTTCCTGGTATCCGAGATAACCCTTGGAATTAAATTCCGAGGCTTGGTCGTCGATGGAGAATACTCCAGAACGTCTCGTACCCCTCGGGAATCAGAATCCGGGGTTCGATTATTCCCGATAAAATTCTCAAGAAAATTCTTGTTTATCAGCAGTAAAACTTTATTATCCATTGTAGAAGTTAAACAACTCGGTAAAATTTACGAAAATTTTACCCGGGTCGTTACATACACAGTGTGGCTCAGCTTCCCACTAAAAATTTCGAATTGTGAAGAATAGTATCTTTAGCGAGTTTGATCGGAATTCAGTTGCTTCATGGCTATTGACCATGCCTGTTGTTCCTCATATTTTATTTAGTTCAATGAGTCGTGAATTATGCTTTATAGTTTTGTTTGGTTACGAACTATTGTTGTTTGATAAATAATGACATATAATCTTACTGCTCAAGTTGAAGGATCGGAAAACCATAAAAAAAAAAAAAAAAAAGCTCAATGTACAGAGTGTGGATCGGCTTCCCAGAGAAAAAAATTCTATTTTTGAAGAACAGTATTGTTAGAATGAAAAGTTGCAGAGGCTGATAGATTTATTCTTGTTGCAAGTATCAATTGCTAGATGTGGCCAATGTAATAGTTGAAGGTCCAGAACTTATTGACAATACCCATGTCCAGTTGTTCAAAAATTTCTCCTTTCCACTTACCAGTCGTTGGAAAAAACAAAAGACTTGTCAACCTAAGGTTTGAAATAGCTTGCTATCACAACATTGGGATGTTTTCCCCCTCCCCTCCCCCCCCCCCCCCCCCCCCCCCCCCCCCCCCCCCCCCCCCCCCCCCCCCCCCCCCCCCCCCCCCCCCCCCCCCCCCCCCCCNAAGTTACACAACTTACATTTTGTCAATTAGGGGAACAAAAACCGTACTAGAAAATCTGATATATTATACATATTGCATAAAATTTAAGGATATTACAAAAATAAAACCCAAAAATTCCGCTCTTTACTCAACAATGTCGCTCCATCTGCAGATAAAAATTGCTGCAATGAAGAAACTAATTTCTCAAATGTTTAGAAAGATAAGAGGAGAGATAGGACCCAATTGAGAAAGCTGGTAGGAATACAAAAGGATCTACGGACATCCTCTCTGAACTTAGAGGAAAAGAGAAGAAGAGATCTAGCGTCTGAGACCAAGTTTAACGTCTGATAGACTGCTTAGGAATGTGTTTCATTTTTATAATAGTTTTAAAATCGGAGCAGGATAGCCTTAACTAATGCTGCATCAGTTTAGTTGAATTTCTTGGAAAAGATTGATTTGGACACCGGCTTGACATGCAAAACCCGAGATGGGATAACTCTTCCATTCTTTTTCTTTTTTTCTTTTTTTGCCAAGGTCTAGGTGCCAAACTAATGGTACCGTTTCCTGTTTGGGGTTGAACCAGCCCGTCCATTCCAAGTTTGACAACCTTCTGTGGATATGAAATGGCTCTATACTTCAGCTGTTCCTTTAATTATTGGTAATTTGGTGTTTGTAGCTACTTTTTATGGAGGGTGCAATGGAGTTTTAAGTTAGGGGGTCAGCAGAAATGGGTTAGTATCTGGTCTAGCTTGGTGACCTGATCGTACTGATTGACTTCTGGTCTAGCAATTGGGTGCCTGAGCCGTGCAGTAGAAGTCAAATTAAAGTTCATCATACACCGGTACAAGGGAAAGATGGGATATTATATCTTGTATTGTCATGCTTCTGCATTTAAAGTGGCTTAACTCGTGTTACACTCCAGATATATATCTCATATTGCACAATAAACGTTTGTTGGATGTTGGTTACCCTGGCTTTATCTGCCTTGGGAAGATTGCTGAGGGCCTTTTTGGTTTCCCTATTCCTGTTTTTTTCATTCTTGGAAACATATGCTTGCTTATGTGTTTTAGCAGTTGTGCTTGTGTCTATATGGTATTTGATATTTTTTTCACACTTTTGTGTTGTGATTTGTTTGACGGTGCAAAGCTTTGAGCAGATGATGTGTTATCATACTCTCGGCTCTTCAATTTTTTCCCCCTGAAATTAGAAACGTACCACTTTTGTTCTATCTTCTAATCTACAGGAAAAGGAGAGATCCGATATTTCTAAACTGCCGAGAGATTGCATTGAACGCATCATCTCATTCACATCCCCTATGGACGCTTGTAGCTTGTCAATGGTATGTCGTGCTTTTCGTGATGTCGCAGAATCCAATACTGTGTGGGAGAGATTCATCCCATCTGAAGGCAGTTATGTAATATCTCGCAGCATTGCATTTGATGTATTGGTTTTCCAGTCCGCAAAGCTCAAATATTGCTGTTATCTTTGCCATTATCCTGTCTTTTTAGATTATGGTTCCATGGTAAGCAGTCTCCTGTCTTTTTAGATTATGGTTCCATGGTAAGCAGTCGCTCCCTTGAATTTGTATGATTACTATTTCTCTGTTCCTCATGAATTTATAGATTTACTTAGATAAACCAGAACAGAATGTGAAGGAAGTGCTGATTTGATCATGGCTCGCATAGATGATGTGTGTGTTTTCCTTTCCCTTAAATCTTAATAACATATATTTTGGCCTGAGGCAGTGCTTTACATTGGAGAAACGAACTGGGAAACTGTGTTTCATGATAGCACCTACGATGCAGTCAATTCCCAAAGGAGATTCAGATGATTTTTGGGAGTGGAAACGTCTTGAAGAGGTCAGGTTACTGCTCCAAAATTTTTCGTTTATGTGAAGTTATGTGCACACCCATTGCATGCAGCACAATATTTGCGTGTTTTTTTTGTTACTGCATCATTGTAGTACTCTTAGCTTCAGTAGATATATATGCTAGTACTTTTTAGAAATTAGTGACACGTACTAACTGCTGACTGATTACACATCTGCAGGTTTGATCGGGTGCCTTGTCTCAAATATGGGCCAGCACTTGATTTTACACCCATGATGAAGACTAAACTGTTGTCCCCTAAAACTTCCTATTTCGCCTACCTTGTGTATAAGTTGGCCGATTTTAGTTATGGTTTTGAAACAATACCAGTAGAGTTATATATTTACTTTGATGGAGACCTTGGTAGGGAAACCCGTCTTGTATTGCTGGACCCTCCTGAAGATATGCCTGACGGGCCTCAAGAGAGACGGGACGGTTGGAAGGAAATCATGATGGGCGAGTTCTTCAATGGTCATGGAGACGATACTGTAGTCTGTTGCTTGACGAGGGACCTAAGGTTTAGTGGGTTTAAGTTGGAGGGCATTATTATTAACGGTATTGAGATAAGGCCCAAGGATTTTTGGTAGCTTAATAGTCTGTAACAGTACATTGACATGCAATAATCCTTCTTCGGTTACGCAATTGCAAATAATATTACTCAAATGCTACCATGATGTGAAGTACTACTTTAGGGATCATATATATATATATGTTTCATAGCTTGCTCGCGTGCATCGAGTGGAACAAGAACTCGGGATGTAGGCACAAAGATATTACTAGCACTATGCATAGGTAGCTACAGGTAGCCCGCCGCAAGTGACATGTGATTTGCTCCTAGATCTTTGATTCTGGTAATCCCTGTATAAATGTATAAATCTACTGTAAACTAAAGGGTGAAGTTATTTGTAGATTGGTGCACATGTGTGTGTGCATGCAACCATAATTCACTTACGACGTGGAAAGAAAGGTCATCAATCAATTTAAGCCATGGCAAAGTAATAGGTCGTGGCCATGCCTGTGTCCAACAATCCACCCCCCACCGTCATTTTGTTCTCTGTATCACCTAGCTAGCTTTTCATCAGTCTAAACAACTACAAGTACTTGTAGTAGTAGCTTTTAAGAGCGAGAGTGTGAACCGGGTCATCCATGAATTGAAATTATTCCACGATGGGTTTAATGATTTACAACGATTTTTTGTCACGGATCACTCAGAACTTCCAGGCAAACATGGAATTTATGTGGGCTTGGTGGTGCCGGATATCTTGTCCCGCTTTTCATGTCAGTATGGGCCAGAGCTCGCTAATCTTGAAGGAGGAGGCCTCGAGCTATACCACATAATAAGGAACTCGTAATTAATTACTGTTTAGTCTGTTAGGTACGGGCCTCTATCGGTATAAATTGAGTGAAAAGTACATGATCTATTACCGATTGTTATCCGTGTTTACAAATGGGGCCATGGAGGACGGAACGGGCTGAGGCTCACGTGTGGTTCCAAAAGTGCCAAGCTTCAATATTCAACTACACTAACAATATTGTTCGTCTCCCTGGTGTTCAAAAAAAAAAAAAACATTATAAATACACCAATGTAGCTGAATTTCAGACAGAATTGTGTGGTTCATGTTCTAAGACAGACTAGAAGTAAAATTTACCAAAAATAAAACGAGGTAAAGGGATTGGTACCAACATTACTCGCACAAATCTCAAGATGAAGGAGTCGACATGATATGTAATATATATCTATCATTTTCTCAAAATTCTTATCTGCCTTCTGTCAATATAACATTGAAGTCTCGGTTCCTAAAGAAAACAAAGAGGCCACTTCCCCTTCCCAACATTGAGTTTGACTGGAGAAGAAAAAGTCTAGGAATGCATTAAACACCAACAAGAAGAGGTTGTCATTACTGTATTGCTATTTCATCAAGAAAAAAAGAGGCTGTGTTATTTCTAATAATTAATGCTTTTAGGCTAACTGAGGTCGTGCATCCCAATCTTTATCATGCAACGTCGGTAGCTCGATTTGAAGTATTATTGTTTTTTTTTTTTTTTTGGTTCCTATGAAGTGGTCATATTGAAATTTGGAAGAGCTGCATGTAAAAAGGCAGGGGTCCATAGATGAGACGGGGGGGCTATTCGCTGTTGGATCTGGGAGTTGGGACATGGGTCGTAGAATGGGACAAATGGGAGCAATGAGGAAACAAAGGTAGGGCTCCGTCCATCTTGATTTGGGCTTTTCTTTCCAATCAAGTCCAAATTCACACTGTTGCAACCTACCACCCCGTGTCTAGAGGCCCACTTCTCTCGCTCGTCAATAAATACGCCACACGTGAAGTTCCTTGATTAGACATTTCATTTTTTCCCATTTGTCGACCCCATTTGTATTGTAATACCAAATGTCCTTTCCATCAAGGATGTCCAGAAGTCTACCTACATTACATGCTTGTGACATATGTTTTACTTATTTTATTCACTTTTATCACACAGAAAACATCATATTACATTATGTAGCGTTTTCAAATTGCAGAAAACTACATAAATCCACACGAGGGAATAGCAGCTAGTTTTAGCAATATTTTGGTAAGTTATTTTATCAGTAGCAGAAGAAACTTTTTGAGGTAACATACTTCAATCGTACGGTGGGGTAAAAAAAAATCTACCATTTGTTACTTGCCACATTTGAGTAAGATAAATTATAGCCTCATCGCCTCCAAATTTAAAAATGATATTATGAAACTTCATCTCACATGAACCAATACATAATGCTCTAGCATCTTCTCAGATATACTAGTTACAATCTCTAGATTTTGTTTACATCAAAGAGAAAAACAAAATTAGACATCATGTTTTTCTGATTCATGCCGTCTCTGAGAGCAAAATAAACAATGAGAAAAGTACAAATTTGATGGGGTGGGGTCTAACAAGGTGGCATGGGATTGGAATTGGCAAGCCAGCTAGATAGCTAGGGGAGCCTTCAAAGCAATTCTATGATTCTGTGCAGTTTGATGAAAGTTGGCGGACCCTTTGTTGTGTGCTTAGAGGATGAATGAAGTGGGGTTGGCAAAAAGTATGCCAGCAGTACAAAGACTGTAAAAGTTTCCACAATTAATTAAGTGTAACACCTAACAGCAGCTTGGCCCTTTTCATTGTAAGCCACTCTTGAGTCCTGATAGCTGAGTTGGTTCTTTGGTATGTTGTAGTTTGTCAGCAGAATATGGTCGGAATCGGAAGGGCGGACCTAGCATGTGTTAGTCTTTAAGTTATTAAGTACATTCTTTTTTATCTCCAGCTTTTAGGTACAGTCTTCATGATTCTTCAGTTCAGTTGTCCTTATAGATTTGTGCTGGTTGGTCTGTCAAAGGTGTTTTATCATGTCCAATATGGTACATTCCTTATGGCCAATTCTACAATTAGGTTGCCTGATCCCAAACGATGAGAATATAGCAGCTAGTGACAATCGGATTTCTGCAGCTGTGCTCCTCACCTTTATTTGGTCGAAGGTACTCCAATTTGAGATGGATGTAATAGTGCTACATTACTAGTAATTTTGGTTAAGGTAATATTAATAGTTCTTTCATTGATTTCTCCATAATCACTTCACTTGGCAATAGACTATTTAGTTTTATTATAGTGGATTGGTTCAAGTGGTAAACAATTTGGTTCCGTCTCACATCCAAATTCTCATGTATATAAAAAATTTTCAGTTGAAAACCCCACACAATAATCTAATAATCTAGTGCACACAACCTAAGTCGGATAATCTAATATACGCATGTCCTTATATATATTTTTGGCCTTTTATTTATAGATTTTGGTCTGGTTTGATAATCTACTCTTTTATTTTTGGATAACTTCAGATTTAGTTTTGAAGAATGAATAGTATTTGGATAAGGATACTTGTTTCAAATTACATTGAAGGATAATTTGAAGATTTGTTTAAATTTGCACAACCTACCACCCATGCACGGATGGAAAACCAAAAAATAATTGTTCAGTTTTAACAAATTCACCAATAAAACCAGTTCTTTAGTTGTATAACATATAAGTTTCAACTCGATGAAAAGCTCTTTTTCGTTTTTCTTTATTTTCAAAAACTCCATATGTCTAACCTGTTTACACGAATGTCATTTTTTTTTTGTTCAACCACGAATGTCATTAATTCTACTTTCTTCTCCCCTTTTCTGTCATGATTGACTTCGGCTTCCAGCGACATTTTGTAGCCAAGCTTGTTTGTGACGAGAATAAATCGTTAAAATTTTAAGGAGAAACTAGTACACTTATAGAGTTGGGAAGTCCCAGTAATTTATATTAGGTCTTTAATAAGCCTAAGCATGTGTGGAATCCGGTCCAAAACCTCCATCCCTATCAAATTGTCCTGTATTTCCCATAGGCCAGACTTGTTATGGCATTCCTAAAACTTGTCTTAAACATGATTATTACAGACAAATAGTACCATCCAAACAAAAAGAATATCTGAAGAAAGAGAGAGAAGAGAAGAGATTAGACCCGACATTAAGATTAAATAAGTTCGGCAAATACACCATACCGAGATATTGCTTTCCAACTCATAAGCCTTAGAGAATGCCTTATACGCCCTTGACATGCTGGATCCACCATATTAGTTTCTGTTCGAATTCCAGCACCTCTCTCCGTATATGATATCTCAGTATGTAATCAAATGACAACATGCACCTTATTGATCATTGCATTCTTGGCATGCCCAGGCACATTATATGTTGTACATCTCTTTCATTTGTAACAGATAGCTGGATCCAAGAACGACATCTAAACAATCACGCCAATCGATCTGAACAAATATCTTCTTTTGAACCCACGCAAGAGTCAAAATTTGTCAAGTTACTTTGTTATTAGATGAACAAGATTTCGTTCTTTCTTAGCCTGTCCAATGTAGCTAAAGAAAAATTTGTGACTTTTGGCAACTAATTGAAGAATCTTGTAAAGAGCTACCATAGGTGGCTTAATTGGTTGGGGTTTAATAGGGTATATATTCTCATCAGATTGAGAATTTGAATCCTTCTAATCCTCCTCCCACAGTAAGCTCGACCTTGGATTGGGGAGTGTCCCCAACCTACATTTTAATTATTTTACGAAGAAAAAAAGAATCTTGAAACGAAGCCCACAAAGAAAATAAAAGACAGAATCGTTGCAAGTCCTTAGGACTTTTAGTAACTAACGAATTATCAAACATTTCAAAAGCACCATTAGTCACTCTCAAAAAAGAAAAGCGCCATGAGTCACTTCCACAAATTATCCTCACGATCCGTTCTGGCAAAGAAAAGAAAACCTAATTGTTTGTTGATTTGTCAGCTGAGATCAACAGCATTTAAGTGGATGCACATATACGTACATGCGTACCGTAAGTTAGCTATTTTTTTTTTTTTTTTTTTAGAACCGTAAGTTAGCTAACTTTAACTAGTGAATCAGATAACCAATATTTGAAGGAAACAAAGAAAAAGATACAAAAGTAAGGATATGAGGATATGAATTTGGCTAAGTTTTTGAAACTCGCAGCCAGTGGCATGTCTATATCAGCAGATACAAAATCACACAGTCATTGGTTTATTTATTCCTCATTATGGTCATGACTTAAATCAGAGATCTCATATATGATCATCCCCACGCTAAAAATCACAATATAGTCTACTCAAATCTCTAGTCTATTCCGACATTTGCATTACACGTAACACTTTTTCCCAACTTCATTATGCTTGTTACTGTTTGATTTATAAATTAATGGTCAACAAACAGCCATAATAATAGTACTAGTAGGCTACTAGTCAGTGGGTCAAGGAGTGAGAGTTGGTTTTTTTTTTTTTTTTCGGTTAAACCCACTGTTCTCCAAAATGGAGGGCACCAGAATTACAGAGTTGAGTTAGGCATGAGCTGACCATTCCACATGATATTCCACATGTCATGTACCGTCCACAACACCAAATCATGTTCAATATTAGGGCCCCCATTTTGGATCAAAAAATAAAATTAGGGCCCCCATTGACCACAAACCCACATGACCATGCCTCGCCAAATCAAAGACAGCCACGTGGGACCCCTCGGCTCACATGGGAGTCCTCATCGGGACTTAAAACATCCCCTGCCCTCCACCCCTCTTTCTTTTGATCCAACGTCTCCGGATCCACTCCTTCAAAACAGAATCGCAATCTCAGCGGTCGATTCTGCATACCTTTACCTGGTCCACAATTTTCAATGCCCATCGGCTGTTGGGTGTTGCTTGTCTCTTCCTTGTCTCCCTCGCGGACAACACCAAACTCCGTGGTGCTCCTCGCCTGACAAGCAGCCATATCCGTTGCTGTCCTAATGAATTCTAAAGAAGCCCACGCGCGTACACAATCGCGTTGTGCCCAGGCCCACCTGGAGGGACACAGCGTGGTTGTCGCTGATTGGTCAGCTGACTCGCCTGTTCGCCGAGCGTGTGAGCCTGGCGTGTGGGGTTCCCCTTTTCTTGTCAATGAAATTCATGCACGAAGAGAATAAGTCACCCAGATGTTGCCCCCCTTATTACCCACCCCCTATAAAACTACTTCAAGAACCCACTTCCTTCCTCGTCAATCAGCTCAGCTCACAGTTTTGTTTCATTTCCCACTTGAGAGGAACATAAACAAGATAACCAAGGAAAGATTCTGACTTGAAGAAGGTTTACTGCAAAAGGGATTATTGGTCCGCTCATTTCAAGATTTGTGGAAGCTAGCTGTAATGCAAAGATCAATGGCATACGAGAGCGATCTTAATCTGAAGGCAACAGAGCTAAGACTTGGTTTGCCAGGGTGCGATGAGCCCGAGAGGCAACCCACCAGCCCTATTAGAACAAACAAGAGATCCTTGTCTGATATGTCTGAAGAGTCAAGGTCCAGTAAGGATCATTCTAGTGCATCATCCACCGTTGAAGATGCTGACCCAGATAGTGCCCCTCCTGCCAAGTAAGATCACTTACCCTGTTCCGCTAATACCATCTTTATTCCTACAGTAGGATCCGTGTAATTATCGTTGTTTTTGTCCGGGAATGCTTTGGCTCAATCTTTGCTTGTTGATGGTATGCAGGGCACAAGTAGTAGGATGGCCACCAATCCGATCTTACCGCAAGAATTGTCTCCAATCCAAGAAGAATGAGACCGATAGTAGCGGAATGTATGTGAAAGTAAGCGTAGATGGAGCTCCTTACCTGAGGAAGATTGACCTCAAGGTCTACAAGAGCTATCCTGAACTCCTCAGGGCCTTGGAGGACATGTTCGAGCTTACAATCGGTAAGCAACATAAAATTTTTCTTGGATCCATGGTTACAAATGAATACTTCCGTTTTTGTCTACTTTTTACTCTTGATCATTGGCTCTAATGACGTTCGGTTTTACAATTTCCAGGCAAGTACACAGAGAGGGAAGGGTACAGCACATCCGATTACTCTCCTACTTATGAAGACAAGGATGGTGACTGGATGCTTGTAGGAGATGTTCCATGGAAGTAAGTCCCCAATCAAATAATCGTTGCTCTCTTATATATACATATATATGAACTGCTTTTACTTCTTTTTTTTTTTCCGGGAACTAACAGGGTTTTCTATGCCCTTGTTGCAGCATGTTTATCACTTCCTGCAAGAGGCTAAGAATCATGAGAGGATCAGAAGCTAGAGGATTGAACTGTTCATGAAAGACTATAAATAATCACAAGATGCAGAGAAAGAAAAAGTTAGATCTCCAGAGATATTATAGTAGGAACTCTAAAGAGAGAAACAGATGAAGCATCAGACCCTCTTCTTTTTTGGCAACGCACCTTGTTGTTGACATATTCATACACTAGTAGTTGAACATCGATACCATACTAGCAAACGGAATAAGAGGATTCTTGACATCCAACTGTACAAAAGGAAAAATGCGTACTATTATTTTCTTCAGATTTGATTCGGAAATGTATTCACTAATTAAAGATATACAGGGAATATAGTTACCCATCTTTTCCAAGAATACCACGCTTTCTAATGTTTATATATTTCTGGTGTACAAAAGAAATCAGAAACATGCCCAATGAATACTACCCGGTTGCCAAATACTGCTGTGACTTTTGGGGCAGCATAAATGCAGCTAATTTCAAAACACTTGACATAGTAATGTAGCGTTTTCAGTGGTGGAAGAAGATCCGGATCATGTCTGGAACCCTTAAACTGTACGTTAATCATCATCAGTAAGAACTTGTTTTTGTCGGCGGAGACGTCAGATAAATTTTTAATACAAACAAAAAGATTTGGGTCCTCAATATATAATCCGGGAACCTATCATTGTTTTACAGTTCAAGTGAATGTAATTCAAATGACGTTTCTTTCATCCAACTTCCATCTGGGGTTCTCTTATTTAGGGAGGAGATGCAGCATATATAGTGTGCTTCACGAGCGCCTATATTAATTCCTTATTCTGTGATTGAATTGCTTCACCCAGTAGGCTGAAGCAATTCAATCACAGAATAAGGAATTAATATAGGCGCTCCCTAACAGAGTTCTATATCTATTCTGAAGGGTGGCACGAAAACCAGGTTCCATGCCACAACGACCATTATCAAGTATCATATACCTTAAATAAAGATGGCCAATGAAGTTATGGAATCATTTTGTACGTCTTCGGCCAATTACATAGCTCCCTGTATCGACATCTCCAATATTAGCAGGGGCAAGCTCGCGGCCAACTTAACATTTTATTAAAGCGCAGAAATTCTGAGAGCAGATCAGCACAGATGGGAAGTATCTAGCTAGTCTAGTGCTTTTCTTAATCGTTACTAGTCTGTTGAGGTTGAGGCTGAAATTGGAGGCCTCACTCCTTACATTGCTTTGGAACCTCATTAACTGAAACGAAATCCAGTGTATTCATTTGGCAAACTCCCGAAAACAATAATTACCAGTCTGTTGAGGTTGAGGCTCAAATTGGAGATCGCACCCTTACATTACTTTTGAAACCCCTCATTAACTGAAACGAAATCCAGTGTATTCATTTGGCAAACTCCCGAAAACAGGGTCCTGATTAATTAACTTGACCAATCTTGATTGTTGTTGATTGGTGATGATCAATCTTGAAATGCCATTACTCTGAACAAGAAAATAACGAACAATGCGTTTAACAAGAACATCATATACCAATTTTGACATCAAATTAAACTAAATCAATTTTTAGCTCGTGCACAATTGACCAAGTTTTGCCGTTGTTTTGAAACGGTGAAAATCCTCTGAGCACAATTTTGGAAAGACAGTAGCACAATACGGGCAAATTGCAATGTCCGTAGAAAGTACAATACAAGACACAAAACGAGAGAATTAAAGTATATAGGCGAACATGCTAGATCACGTAATAAAGAGTCAAAAGCTACTCCTAAACTAAAACTGCACCTTAGAAACCTGTGGTTTATATACAGAGAAAGCCTATCAGGCTTTTACAAAATTCATCTAAGGTGATTCCTCAAAAAAAATTCATCTAAGGTGGAAAATGCATAACAAGCACAAGTGCTACTACCATTAATACCCCATCAAATCCTCACTAGTAATCGAACTTATACGACCGCTAGACTCTTGATCATGAAAAGACTCCATCCTTTCATCCAATATAGCCAACTGGGAATCCACCCAGGATGGATTATTCCAACCGTCAACCCATAAAGCTTCTCCAGTATCTTTGTGCTTGAAATCTGGATGTTTCGGGGTCCTCTGTGAAACAAGGCCATGGTGTTTAGTGAGCATTAGATGGATAAGGCACACAGAAGTATTAAGAGATAAAGAATTGATTGTGAATACTACTGCAGTAACTGTAAACAATATTCCAAAAGCAGAGCACTCAACTCCACTTGGGGATTTTGATAAATGGTTATCCCATGATACGAATAACCGTATTTGGTACATTCTACCTTAGACCATGCATAAACTAGCATATACAGGCAGAAAAATTGTACTTGCAATATTCATCAGAAAGATTTCCTAATCAAATGTTCAAGTACTTTTGAATCCATTAACAAAGATAGGTACCTTGTCTTTCCGATTATCCCACCACTGGGTAGGATTAGCAAAAAAGGCCTGCCACATCTCTTCCGTTGGTCGCTTGCCATTTACAGCACCAACACGGAAGTCCCCAGCTCCTGGTAACACAAAGATAGCACTTAACACTAACAACTAGAAACGTAATTTCATGACAACAAAATATGGGTGTTTTTTAATCTTAAAAAGAGAATATACAACCCACCAGATGCCACGTTATTCGAGTCAGCAACAAACTTCTCCACAAAATTCAGCCGCTGGACGACCACCTGCAAGGAAAGGCAAACGAACATAAAAAATCCATCTGAAACAAGTGAAACGACAATGTGCTGCTCACAATAACAGAATTAAGGCGCCAATAAAAGGCACCTTGTAGTAGGTCTGCGGCTTCCCTTCCTCCTTCTCAACTACATCGGCGACCAGTCTCCCTGAAACATATATTTGGTCCCCTACTCTCACATGAGACGCGGCAACTTGCGCCAGTATGTCCCAAAACGTCAACTTAACCCTGCATTAAAAAAGAACTTTTTTTCATTTCCAGACAACACATACACCGCCAATCCCACCACGATTACACAAATAAATGTCGGCATAAGTAACAATTTAACGAATAATCTCTCCAAATACACTAGAAATGCAAATCCGTAGACCGTTTGGAATCTGTACTCACCAGGTGGCTTCGGTGTCGGATTTTCTGACGGCGATACTGGTCCAAGCGACTGACTTGCCGGAGGGGAGGTTTCTGATTTCGACGGGGTTCCCAACGTTGCCGATGAGGTTCACCGTATTAGCGAGCTCCTTACTCCACGGGATCTCGGGAGGCCGAGGGATGCCGTACTCAACCGCCTGGTACTGGTACTGGTACTGGTGGTTATCCCCGTAGTTGGCGGAGCATTTCAGGCTAGTGCGGAGGTTCAACCGGAATTGCCTGGTGGAGAAGGGTAAAACAGGGTTCTTGGTACTCGGGTGATGGGTTTTAGGAGGCGGGGGAAAGAAGAGGCTGCTCGTCGACGGCGATACTACCGTTCGCTGGAGTTCCATTTCTTGAGATTGGTGCTGTTCACTCTTGGGTTTGGTTTGGCTCCGCTTCTTATTAACTGTACAAGCGGTGGGTTTTCCTTTTCTGCTGCAATGTACTCGGTGTAAAGTAGTTGTCTTTTTTTCAAAACCCGAAAGGGTTTTTCGTTTTGCGGGAAATATCTCTGGTCAAGGGCTTTGGGCTGTTTCTGTTTTGACGTGCCCTAATTCGGGAGATGAATGGGCTTCTCTAGAGTGGGTTGGGGAGACAGATATAATGGGCTTGAAATTTGGAGATTTAGGGCTAGAAGAATGAGCAAATCCCTTGGGCCTGGTCCAAATTTAAAGAACATCAGGCTTTTGTGAATTGGGCTCAACAACGACACCCACCCACCACCAAAACCAAACCAAACCAAACCCGGAGGAATGCGGTGTACACACTCCGGACACGCTACAAACTCCAAAGCTGGTGCCGCTTCATTGATTTCATTATATCGTTTCATTTCCGGTAGATTACATTGACGTCTCTGGCCTGCCACACTCAAACACAACAAAAACCACCTAATCACAAGAGCATATCTTTTCCCCCAAATTCCGATTATCCCCCCTTCCTCTCTAGTCTCTCTTCTCATTGAGAGTTTCTTCAATTCAAGCTTCTCTGTGAAAATGTTCGGTCGTCTGGCGGCCACGCGCCTCCCGGAGATCCGTCAGATCTTCCGCCAAGCTCCTCCTCAGGTTCTTATTCTTCTTCTGCTTTCCTCCCCAACCAGCTCTCATTCTCTTTCCAAACATTCAATCGTTCCTCTGATCTCATCATTTCTCGGTTTCTCTCCCTGCAGACTTCTCGATCCTTCTCCACCGCCCTCAACTACGTGAGTGTTGACTCCTCGAAATTATAAATTCATCCATTTTGATTTTTCACTGTTTATTCATTTTATTAATCGGAGCTGGTGATTGGTTTGTAGCACATTGACACACCGGATAACAATTCGGAGCTTCCCTGGGAGTTCTCCAATGCGAACAAGGATAAGGTAGTTTTGAAAAATGCCCATCGGTTTCTTATTGTTTTCAATAGCATGATTTTCTCCGCTGGAGTTGTGTTGATTTGCATAGTTATATTTCTGCTAATCTAATGGCATTTCGTCTCCATTTTCCAATTTTGAGCTTTTTCCTTTTGAGTTGAGTAATGAATCGATCCTGTAGAAGAGGATAAATTTAAAGTGCAGTTCTTGGTATATTGTCATATGGGGTGTGTACTACCTATTTGCACACTAGAGTACAGCAGACGTGTTTCACTTGACATGGGCAAAATCTTATAAGGACTTGAATGTACCTTAACCATTCGTTAGGTTACCTGCCCTTAATTGGTGGAATTTTGGGATTGTTTTATTTCACCTTAACCATTCGTTAGGTTACCTGCCCTTAATTGGTGGAATTTTGGGATTGTTTTATTTCAGTTTTCATTCGTGAAATGATACACTGGAAGTTTCAGCTTTCAAATATGAGTAGCGGTGCTAAAGCAAGCTTGGAATTGAGTATGAGTAGTCTCTCAAATTTTTGGAGTTTTCTAGATTTATTTTTGTCCGAGGAAAATAAATGTCTTGGTGTGAAGTTTGCCGAGGAGCCTCATGGTTTTTACTGTCTTCTCACTTTTCATTTACTCTTGGAGTTGGTTAAACTGTTTGCTTTTGGACATTCCAACATTGACAATGCTTAATATCGTTTACTGCTCATTTCTTATGCCATAATCTCTTATGCTAATGAAATCATTGATTGGACAAGTCCCTTGGCGACTTGTGCTGTTATTTGTTATCTAAGCGAATAGGAAAGGTGTCTGTGTATTTTTGCGTCAGGCAGAAATAGATTTGTCAGTACCGACTCTTTGTACAACTTCACAACAAATCAGTCTCTTGTGTTGTCCATTTACTTTTCTCCCGTTATCATGGATTTCATATTTGTTACGGTTTATAAGGGAGAGTGGCATGAATAAATTTTTGAAACATATGCTTGGTAATTGTTAAGACAACTTAATCTACATATCTTGAAGTGATTAGTTTTAAATTTTTTGAACGGCGATCAATTCTGGAGACATTTTTTTTCATAATGAATTCACACCTCTTATAAAAACGATCTGCATTGTCTTAGCTCTTAAGTTCTTACTTTTATGTGTTTGATGTTAGGTCAAAGAAATACTTTCTCACTATCCGTCAAACTACAAGCAATCGGCAGTTATTCCTCTGCTAGATCTTGCACAACAGCAACATGGAGGATGGCTTCCAGTTTCAGCAATGAATGCGGTGAGTGGACACGAAAATTTATGTTTTTATGGAAATTGTGACTGCAAGAAGAACAAAAATTGTACTTCGAAGTGCAACTTCTAAGATGAGAAAAACTATTCAACTCTACACGCTAAGATCTGTGAGAATTAGTATCATCAAGGCTGTTAAAATCGAGTTTTCACCCTGACTCGGAAAGTCCGTCAAAAACGTAACGTAAAAACGTATCGTAAAAACGTAAGAGTCTACAAAATTTAATTATTTTTATTAATTAGATATATAAATGATGCACACATCGATGTTCACTGTGCAAACATCGATGTTCAAAGTGCAGACATCGATGTTCTAATGTTACCTGACTTCAACATGTTTTGGCAGATTTCGAAAACATCGATGTTTGCACTATGAACATCGATGTTCACTGTGCGAACATCGATGTTCTAATGTTACTTGTCTTTAACATGTTTTGGCAGATTTCCAAAACATCGATGTTTGCACTTTGAACATCGATGTTCATAGTGCAAACATCGATGTTCAAAGGCCTGCCCCGATTTCTATTTCTCCCCAATTCTTATGTCTCCCATTTTGTTTAAGTTGTTTAAAGACAATTAAGTAAAATCGGTAAAAACGTACGTTTTTAACGTTTTTAATGATCCCAAGCGCGTTTTTGCTCGAGTTTACCACAAAAGCGATCCTACATGCGTTTCGACCCATTTTTAAGGCACAAAAACGTACGATTCAAAACGCGATTTTAACAGCCTTGAGTATCATAGTTGTTGGGTTTCAACAGAGATATAGGTTCCTGTAATCAACTTATTGTCTATCGCATCAACCAACTTAAACATAATCTTCCGAACATTACTTTTGACTTCACATGATGGTTAATCTGTTATATTGGCATTTAGAGCCAGGTTTGCCATGCCTAAAATATGCAGAAATGAAATTGACTGGTTGAATCTCTGAAGCAGTTAGAATGAAAATCTATGTTATTGTATTCCTGAATGCATAACTGGCTTGTGACGTCATGGCATACGATTAATCAGCCATGCCTGTATATCTAATTTGTCTATGGAAATTAGATATAAGGATGTTGTGAATCATCATTAGATTCCATGAATTAATAAATTTGAGGTTTTCCCCGAACTGTATGATTCAGCATTGAGAATTTACAGGTGAAAGTAGCTTGAAATTTGATCCAGATTCTTGGGAATTTTCTGCAACTCTTGGACTTCTTTTGTTTTCATCCGTAGCTATTCTCCTCTACTGATGGATTACCCCTGGCCATTTTAACATGTCTTTTCAATTATAGTCATAATCATGTCTGGTTGTTATCATTTATTTTTATATAGAAACTGCAGGTGCTTCATTATTTTGGATCATGGGATTGTCTCCATTGCGGTTCTAGTCTGGAAAACATTGATATATCTTAACAGACTGTTGAAATACTACTTTAGTGTGGAACATACAAATGAATAACACTGTATTGTAATATTTTGTGGATGCTCAGGTGGCTAAAGTAATTGGAGTCGCTCCCATCCGTGTATATGAAGTTGCGACATTTTATTCTATGTTCAACCGGCAACCGGTGAGAAATACATTTGCCTTCCAACTTTATAGTGCCACTTAAATATGCCAGTTTCTAATGATGCCAAAGCAACTTACCTTGTTGGGCCTATTTCATTTTTTTGTGCAGGTGGGCAAGTATCACCTTCTAGTATGTGGCACTACACCTTGTATGATAAGAGGGTCACGGGAAATTGAAGATGCATTACTGAAACACCTTGGAGTGAAGCGCAATGGTGAGTTCTATGATGATTTCTTTCACAGTTTAGGATACAACCCAAATGTTTGAAGAATAATTTATTGTTAATGTTTAACGTGCAGAAGTAACTAAGGATGGTCTTTTCTCTGTTGGAGAAATGGAATGCATGGTGAGACTTTCTTCTCTGTTGAGTGATTTTTGTATTGTCAAGTTTTGGTACCGGTTATTCAGAAATCAGAAGATACATTATTTTCTTACTGGGTCTAAGACGTCAAATCAGCTAAGGAGATCAAGCTACTGGAGTAATACTAGTTGTTTTTTTCCTGCAGGGATGCTGTGTAAATGCTCCTATGATCACTGTTGCTGATTATTCCAATGGATCTGAAGGATACACTTACAATTACTTCGTATGTGCTTGATTCTACCTTTTGATCTTAATAAGTTTTTGTGATATATTGCTACAAGTGATTGGAAGTTCAATTCCTTTTGTCTTAATTGCAGGAAGATGTTACTCCAAAGCGAGTTGTTGAGATAGTTGAGGCCTTGAGGAAGGGGGAGAAACCACCGGTAATGCTACTGCAAGGGGGATGTTGAATTATCATTATATTGTTATTTTGCGTTTGCTGGGTTTCTCTTCATTCGATTTTCAGTATTATTTTGTTAACATATAATTCTGTTATGTGTTCCAGCATGGCACACAAAACCCGAATCGCATCAGGTGCGGACCAGAAGGAGGCAACACCACTTTGCACGGTGAGCCTAAGCCACCTCCATGCCGTGATCTAGATGCCTGCTAAAATTAGAGCAATTTGTCGTCTGCAATAACGCAAAGCTTGGATATTTCAGGCTCCCTTGAGTTGCTGTTGTTGTTTTTCCCTCATTGTAATCATTTTATTGTATTTACCAGCCAGCTTAGTTTCTGGTGGACCCCGAGTTCTGTGCAACCACTTCTTTCAAGTAATGAAATGGCTTCTCAGAACATTAGGGTGCGTTTGGGAGCTATTTTGTATTTTTAGCTCTTAAGAACTGTTCTGAAGATTAAGAATTGAAAACTATTTTGAGAGTGTTTGGAACACTGAAAATTCGTTTGGATACTTTTTATTTTTCCACAGATCTCCAAAACTAAGAATACAAAACTTGTTTGGCAAAAATAAATATAAAAATTGTTTTTAAACTTTAAAATAGTTTTACAAAAAAAATGACAATGATATAATTTATTAATAATTTAATTTAAAAAATATAGAAATCACTACATCAATAGTTTTAATTAATGGACAAGATTTTTTATAACAAAAATTATATAACAATTATTTCTTTCTCTGCTCTCAATATCTTCAACGTTTTTACTTAGCTTAGTTTGGCTACACCTAAACCAGAATCTATGAAGATGTAGGAGAACAAAGCACACGGCATGTAAAAAACGTAGAAAGAAAACTTGTCTCCTTCACGCCACATATGCAAATCCACCAGTTAAGCATTCTGGTTCTGCAAAAAAAAAAAAATTGCATATCACCTCAAATCTTTAGCCAATCCTTTCATGTGTTACCTAAGTTCTTGCTTCTTTGCAACTGCATAACAAGACATCACCAAGCATAACAGGACTAACTGCACCTCAAATCTTTAGCATAATCTCTTAGGCAAATCATTGAACAGTTGGCGTGCACCTTTCAAAATCCATATTGCTAATTGAACACAAACTCAGACCACCACAAATTGTTACATATACAAAAGATTATAACAAACATCAACAATTTGAATTGCCACAATTCATCATCCAACCTGGTTTAATTTATTTTTTTCGGGTTAAATCAATAGTATTTCCAAAAACAAAATAAATGCCAACAAGTTTGCTCTCTACCCTGTCTCTAACAAAATACAAAAAAGGTAAGTATCATCTGCACGTCCCTCCGCTAATTCTTCGCCGCCACCGCCGAGCAGCAGTGACAACTCGTAGAACGCCAGATCTGACAGCGTCTCGTTGTCGTTGTGGATCTCGATGGTACCTCTTCTCCAAGCTCTGGTACGCCCTCTAGATGTCCCGCTCCGATGCCGTCTCGTAGAGGTTGGGGGACTTGCCGCCGCCGGTGCAATCAAGGGGCTTAGAGAAGAACATGGAGTGGAAGAGGAGGAAGCCCTTCGAGCGAAAGGATAGCAACCCAGAAGAGAAAAAAAGGGTGAAAAAATAATGAGGGATGATCAGTGGTGTTCTTTAAATTACGAAGATGCCATTAATGAGAAGACGCTTTTCAAGTTATTTACAAAAATGCCACCGCTAGTTTTTACAGAAGCTTGAAAACAACTTTTTTTTGTTTTCAGTTTTGGCTTTTCAGAGAACTCTTTCTTAAGAACTCTTCCCTCAAAATAACTCATCCAAACAAGTTTTGGAGGTTTTTAAAAACAATGAGAACTGAAAACTGTTCTCAAAACAAGTTTCTAGATGGGAATTTCTAGATGGGACTGTTCTCAAAACAAGTTTCTAGATGGGTTTTTAAAAACAATGAGAACTGAAAACTGTTCTCATCCTCGGACTCGCTCTTTAGAATTTCTAGATGGGAAGTCTTAGACTTTGTGCAACACCGTCGGGAAACATCTCGCACCTCTCTAATGTCAGTGTATGATATCGATGAAAAATTTACAGTTAGATTGTCTGGCCAATAATCAGAATTGTTTCTTTTTAATTGCTGTCATTTGGAAGCTCGCCAATCATCAGAATTTTGTTTCTTTTTTTATTGCTGTCATTTGAAAGCTTACTTTCCATCCTCGAGCTTAAATTTTCTCGGTACATTTTGTTTGTTGATACGTACGTAACTGGTCAAACTGGGGAGTTCCCCTCAGGTTCCTAAGCAGAAGTGCGATCAGCCTATCACTCCTCCGAGTGAGGAACAACTAAGTTTACAGCCACATTGTACCAAACGCTGTTCCTGATGGTTGCAGTCGAAGCCGCAACAAAGTATTATATCAAAAGGTTTGATGGATTAAACCAATCAAATAATGACAACCGACAATTGTTACTTGTAGTTCATTACTTTTAGCACGTAATTCAGAATAGGATTTAGGATAAATTAACAGTACTTAGTACTGAACCCAATCAGTCGGCTCATTTCTCTCTCTCTCTCTCTCTCTCTCTCTTTTCAATGATATCTCTCTCCAATGATTCAACCTTCAATAATGATTCCAGAGAAAAAGAGAAGTCAAATTGCTTTTGGGAGAACCGGACATACACCCCATAAACAAAGTAAGCACTATGATTTTCTGTTGGACTTAACCAACCAGCATATTGAGAGCACCAGCCATTATCCATTTCTACCATTGCATTCCATTTTCTCTGAAATACACTGTTACAATACTATATACCCCCCCGTTCATCACCTTTTCCAAGGTCCCACAGCCCACTACCAAAAATTAGAGCCCCCACTACAAAAGCCGCTCCCATCATTTTCCACTATCCCCACCATTGATTCCAAAAAGAACGGCATATCAAGTAAGCTTTGACAATTCTTCTCTTTCACTTGAACCTGGCAAGACACCAAGGGCCTGCCTACATTTTTTTAGGCATTGACATCGAACCCTGTTTTGACAAAAGCTGGAAAGCAAGGCAAAAGCAAGAACTATGGTATCTGACTTTGATTGCAATTTGAAATCAGCGAACATTTAATTGTGGAGGTTGAAACGGGACAAGTAAGGCGTGGGGCCTAAAGCATTTTCCAACTTTTGATATGGGACCATGTGATGCTTACTCCTTTCTTAGGGTCTATGACGGGGGATTTGTTTCGGGTTTGACAATGGTAGAGGCATCTGGCGGTTGTGTAGGGTAAATTGCGGTGGCCAGGGATATGGGCATTAGGCAAAGAGCTTTTGATTGAAGAAACTGCATGGCAGCGCCAACATTTTCTTCCATGAGCTTGGCTACCTGCCGTTCTGTGCCGTCATTTGACCACTTCTCCCAGGCCGGTTGGCTCCTTCCACCTTCACCAGTTTCATCCTAGAACAGGGAGTGCAAACTTAGTTGCCTAAATGTGGATAAAAACCAGATTATAGGTCGATCTATAAAAAAGTGTTATTGGTTCTTTCTCAACTACCTCAACTGATGATAATGGAATGTCCGTCACAAGTGGTGCGACTGCGCCAGCTCCCCCCAGTCTACTCATGCTCAAGACCTGCTAAGTTGATGGAAGATTAGTCCAATTAAGAAATAATGAAAAAAGGGAATCCTAAAAAACAACGATTACAAGCATTTTCGGTGGACACTCCATTTCCCAACAAATGTGGCATGTCACTCCTATAGAAGCCACTGAATATTCAGCTTTTTGTGGAAACTAGTTGTATATTTTACCCTTTTTAGATGATGTATATTTTACCCTTTTTAGGTGATTTCAATCCATTTATAATTTGTCATCTAAGAAGGAAATATTGGCGATCAAGATTTAGGCACATCCAAATATGTCCAGTGAAGAAGAAAACTTGACTCAATTCCTTTCTTTCTTTAAAAGCCTAAAAAAATGTTCCTTGCAGATTGAAAGAGAATAGACTCGGACACACACATGCGTGCACAACAGACGGAGACAAAACTAAAAAGTTGATGCAAGAATAACTAATGAATGGAAATTAGTGATTGGTTTGGAAGAGCACCATCAATTATTCTAAACAATTATCACCACAATTGTTTTGGCAAAAAAGTCCAGTCCATGGATAAAAGGAATGACTTCCCAGGCATCACTCCGTCATTTTGATCATTATTAGAACCTTGACTTGCATAATTAATGATGCTTGAACACATGAGAGTGCAGGAGAGGAATATTGCACACAAAAATCAAACAATATCATGAAGGTATAGATTTAACATTTTATAACCACGGTCAAGAGTAGAGATGAATAAGATTTTTGCAACATGGGAGTAGTATACCTTCACTTGGAGCCTTAGAAACTTCACATAATCCACAATTTCATCAAGCATAGCAGCCCTATCTGTCTGCATGACAAAAACAAATAGACGTTACACTTAAAACTCTTTTATCCTAGGAGGGAAAAAAAGCTTCTTAGCCATGGCATATTCGTAGTGAAATATGCTTAGTACACTCCATCCATGCTATAAATTACAATGGTCAATATGCTTATGTTGTGCAAATAACTTAATAAGAATCAAAGTTTGTCTACTCATTTTATAACTCAATCCTCCATATCCTTACACTTGCTCCATTTCTAACATGCACAATTCATTGCCAAATGAAAATGGAAAAGTTACCCTACAAGGCACGAGCCACGTACAGAATGGAGCTTTATCAAAATACTAAAACTCAATCCTTCTCCAAAGCTGAAACCAAGCGTGCGTAAGTTAATTGTTGCTCTTGGATACAGCAACCAAAAAGCAGAAAAATGTAAGGAAAAAAAGGCAGAAACCATTTCTATATAAATTAGTCCAATGTCTTAAGAGTATTATTAATTGTACAATAAATGTTTGGCTAATCGATATATAAGTACATAAGCTCAAATGTGGAGAAAAAAAAAAGTCAACATATGTATGGGGTTAACGTGCACAACATGAGTCTTAAACTAACAAAGCTCTCTATAATTGACCGCCAAAGACATGAAGCAACATACCAAGAATTGGTTAGTGGCGTTTATAGGTTAACCAAAATTTTCTGACTTTCGGATTTGCAAACAGAAGGCGGGTGTCCGGAATTTGAGTTCTAATGAAAGTGCCACTATGGCATCGTTAAATATCAGAAAAATGGTATACACTCGTTTTCCACTACCGTATTAGAATTTCTTGGTATGAACTTGTAGACGATCCAGATGCAAACCGTATTCAAGTTAGCTATCCCAAAAAAATAAAAAAGAATTGGAGCAAGCAATTCCATTCTTCCAATTAACATGAAGTTGAATGCCCTAACCTACAGTAGTTTCCTATTTACTTCTAATCAAGGGAAAGAAATGAATTAATATAAGAGAAGAGAAAACATACTGACCTTGTTGACACTCGGCACCAGCTCCTGCAATGCCCTAATTCTTTCTGCTATTCTTTCACGCCTCAACTGAACCAAAAAACCAAAAATTTAATGGTCACAATAAATTTGCCAAGGGAAAACAAATTTAAAGACACGACTCAATGCCCAAGGCATTTGTGTATCCAGAGGACCATCAGTGAAACCTGGATATAAAGACTCTGATAGTCAAAATCACAAGAGTAAACATATATCCAAACAGCTAGACAGTTCCCTTATCCAGAATTAATTGTCTTTCATTTTTATCCATCGGTACCAGATGAATAGAGTATCTTTGGAAACGAAGTTTCCAATAAGAAGGCGATGGCTTATCGTAAGACAAGTAATTATTGTATTACAAACAAATTTAATCAAAATCTAGGCATTTTACTACCTGAAGTTATTCATTACTAACAAACGAACCAAATAAAGTGAAGAAAAAACCTATTCTAAAGTTTCATATATAAGGAAAGATTACACTTCACATCTCGAAGACAAATTTGCTTCTCCTTTCATTTTTAAACATTCATCATTTCACAGTAAGCTTACCCGCTCAGCAATGCTGTGTGGATCTGTTGCCTGTCCTCGTCTAGCCCGCACCCTTGGGCGCATTGCAGGTGGATGAGGAGCAGCAGTGACAGTTGTAGGCATTGGTTGGCCATGAAAAACCTGTAGAATATGACAACTCATTAACACCATGAGGCATAGAAAAGGGCAGTAAAGAGTAAATCATAAAATAAAGAACTCTCGGTGAACTGACAATGCTGCAACACCATAAGGCATACTAAAGGGAAGTAAAAGAGTAAAATATAAAAGAAAGAACTTTCTGTGAACTGAGAATGGTGCAAGAAAGACCAGAGCAGACATTAAAAAGTCACATGTCAAGTTTATTCTGGCAATAATAGGAGATAAGGGAGGAAACTGCGATATACACCTTTTATGATATTATAGAATTATGATAACCTTTGGTAGTGCTTAACGAATTGCTTCATAACTATAACATGGAAAAATCGAACCGATAAAAGCATTAGGAGGTGGGAAACAAATTACAATAGAGACAAGATTAATGCCACGCCTTTGAACAGCGACAGTGAGAGAATGGAGTTCAACACACAGAACCCTTGGCTGACACTATTATCCAAAATGCAACCAGAAGAACCAACTGATGGAGTAGAGATCAACAAATAAAGCGCTTAATATGTCCACGCAGAAAGACCGAAGAGACTTGTTAGACACATTCCTCAAAGCTAAAAACATTGATTTTACTTCTTCAGCCTCAGTTATCAACTCAAGATTATAGAATTTCCGTCGTAGGCACAACAAAACTAGCAGTACTTCCATTCCTAGTCAAAATATATAATTTTCAGAAGATTTTGCACTAGAGTAAAGTGTCACACACTGATTTAGTCCTAACCACCCATAAGAACCGACAAGCACTCCTTTGTATTCTATTTCCTGTCACTTTGTTACAATTTCGAATCCCACAACAGTGAAGTCCAAACCAAACCTAAGTCTAAGGTTTCTCAATCATATTTCTTTTACCTTGTCCATTCATCTACTCACCCAAGGAAACTTATCCACGATTAGTATTTTTTATTCGCACTGAGCATAGAAAGTACCAGAAACCGAGAAGACCGAATAAGAAAAAGGCACACAACCTAAAAAAAAATTCACATTCTCCACAGTTCTAAAACGGAAGCCCGTATTTTCATTTCTCTCCCTTTTAACCACTGTCAACATTCAACGTTCAAACAAAGACACATTGACTCACATTTTTTACTGCGGCGGCTCTACCATCAACGACATCCTCGCGAAACCGTTTCCCGCTTCCCGAGGCCTCCTCGGGCTTCAAGAACCCTCCTTTCCCCTGGTCCAGGCTCAGCCCCAACGGGAACCCGTGGAAGTCGGGGCCTCCACCGGGGCCGCCGAGGGCGGCCATGTGGCCGGAGGCGTCACCAGAGCTGAGCTGCAGCATCATCGGGGCTTGGGCGGCCGCCAAGGTGGCATGGTCGGGGCCAACCAAGCCGGGTTCGGCGGAAGGGAAGTTAGGGATCCCGAGGATTTCCTGGAGGAAATCGTCGGGTTGGGTTTCGGTGGGGTTATTGGCCATGAGTTGGACTCGGGCGAGTCGTGATGAGTGGTTGAGGTGCCGAGTTGGAGCAACAAAATAGCATCTACTACATGCAAAAGAGATAAGGAGGTAGAGAGGTACAAGGAGAGTTCACTGTGGTTTCGAGAGTTTGTGAGCTTTTGGGTTTCGGTTTGCTTTTTTTTGGTTTTCAGTTTTGCTTTTTTTTTTCTGCTAATACTACTGAAAGAGGTGGAGCTACTGCGATGCGAGAGAGAGGAAGGGAGGAGAAAGGGAGAACAGACAAAGGCGAGACAAAAAGGAGTGGCTTTATCCTGGTTAAAAATGTTCTACTTTACGTAAAAGGGGTTACATTTCGGCTATTTTACAGGAGTAGCCATCCTTCCTCTTTTTTCTTCTTTTAAGAAGCTAGTTTCGTTTTAGTCAGACGATGTCGTTTTTCCTGTTGTGATCTTGTAGTAACTGTGCAAGTCTTCTTCAGTTATTTAACCACTAACAAAGGCAGTTGGACTTGGGTGGGAGTGCATGCCTGCCTGCCTGTGTTTTTCCTGGGCTTAATGATTGGCCGATACAATGGATCGAATGGTCTAAGCTGATAACATGGGCTGACCCATCATTATTTTGGTAAATGGATTTCTGGGAATGAGAGGAATTCATAATAATTTATAATTTTCTTTTTTGAGTGGGTATAATTTATCATTTTTTGGGACGGTATTTCAAATAGTCTCTCACAAAATACATATAAAGTCAATGTTATTGAAGCACATACATTCATGTGCATAACTCTTTTTTTGGTGGAACCGAGAATGCATTGAACCAAAATGTCAAAATATAGAAAAATAATACACTCTCCAAACCGAGGCTCTCATGTCCTCTTGGTTACTAATTACACCTAGCACGAAGAGCACAAATTGTTAGACCTACACGAGCTAATATGGCTAAATTGTGTACCACTTTATTACCCTGTATAAAAAGCGAAAGAAATACAAACGTTAGAGTGCACAAAAGATTGGATTTCTTTGTGCATAACTTTGTTTTCACTTAGGTGAAGAATATAGATAAAACAATTTATGCTAATTCATGAAATTAAAATTGTTAGTAATTAATTCATGATATTAAAATGGGTTAATGCAATCTAAATGAGAACCTTTCAAGTCTTCAACACATATACCATAGTTGGCAGCATAAAATATTGAATTTTGATTTAATCATCGTGGATAACAAAAAGTGTTTTTACCCAGAAGATTACACGTCCTGTGCAATATTCTCCCCATTTTGTTGATTTGGTACCGAAAAAAGGTACCATGTCATTAAAATCTAGTGGGAATCTGGTCAACAAGAATAAAATGTAAAAAAACCAAATTACAATACTGAGATGAATTTTGAGAATAAATGACAATACAAGAATAAAACAAGACATTAGTCCACCAAAGAACTTACAAGCAAAAAAAGACCACATGGTTATAAGGATTTTTCCGGAAAGACTGACCAATTTAAATGTTAGGCCCTACACAGTGTTTTGTAATTTATATCTTGAGGCAAGCACAATATTGCTTAATGCAACGAATACAAGTGAGGAACCAAGTTTTACTGCCTGGACCCCATTTGGCAATATTCCTGCACTTTCAGCAAATACTGGCAAAAAACATTAGGAAGACCGGCATCATGTGTCAGCTCTCCTGCATCTGTACCATTTTGCAATGAGGTAGACCTTTGAAGCCGAGAGTACAGACAATCTTGCATAAGCCATAGCTTGGCTGTGCATGGTAGATGAATCAGAAGCTTAATTTGTCTTCCTCATGTTTCTCCAACATCGTCGTATCTTTCCACCCTATCTTTCTCGCCTTCCTCTCAGCGTCAAAAGCAATGCCTCTATATAGTTCCTCTTTTGCCTCTTCAACTACATTGGCACCTCACAGCTCCGCCACTTCAACTCCATATCGTCCAATCAGCTTCCATGCCATCCACTTGACAACCAGTATATCAGGTGAAAATTCGGACAATAATGAAGTAGGAAATGCAAATGTGTAATCTTAGTTACATAATGTAAAATTTCACTCGAACCATAGCAGAAATTCATAGTAAGAAAAAAATTGTCCTAGGAGTGTAAATTTGTCAATTTAGAATGGCAATTTGGGTGGATGGTGAGCAGGTTACTAAAGCATCAACTGTTTTGGCACCGGTATTTTGATTTAAAGAGAGAAAATATTATGAATGGGTCAAAAAGCAAGACTTGCCACGTAATTCATTATAATAAACCCATCAAGAGCAAGCTGCACTTTCAAATAGGTGGTGGATCCATTGTGCAGAGATAACGAACAGAGAGCCAAAAGATGGAAATGCCCACATTTGATATAATTCAATATTGATGGATAGTTCCAGTGATTTTCTTAGGTTGACTAGTGTCCAGCAATACTCCCCAAATAGCTAGTGCTTTTTCCATGACAAGAGCATGAGATAGTAACTGAGCTCTCTTCCGTCCACTTGGATGGGTACTTAAAAGCTCATCATATAATCCTGTCTCGTTGTTCTTTCCTAGTTCTTCCCACACTTGAGGTGCTATTCGAGGATCATATCCAGCAGCAGCCATCAACATTAGACCAATATAATCCGCTTCTATTTCATGCCTAGAAGAGAAGAGACAATGCATCAGCCACGGACCATAGTCCATACGGAGCGTACTAATTGAACCAAATACCACTGCATGATAATTCTATACAAATTTACTAATTGAAGCAAGATGGAAATAATCAACTTAATAAGCACACACCTTCTTTTGAAAGGCAAAAGGAGAAATGACATTGTTTTACTTAAACTCTCATCTGAAACTCTTATCCCCAATAATTTTATCTCCTCCGCGAGATGTCGAGCCACGACATGCACAATCTAATTGTAATGAGAGCAAGCACAGAAAGGACTCTAATAAATCCAACAATGAAGACTTATATCAGTAAAGTCACAAGCCGATTACAATACCGAAAATGTAATAGTAGTCGTACCTCGTGCGCCAAGAGGGCTGCTATTTCGATCTGTATCAGTTGATAAGTGACGAAGCAGTCCCGTATTAACGATAATCTTTCCACCGGCAAAACAGTAGGCCAGTACTTCCGATTGCTCTACAACGAGAATCTCCCACCTATTGTAATCATGCTTGAGCCTTAAGTCTTTCTGCATAGACTCAATTATGTCATTCGCAATTTTCCTGACTCTGGATGTGTCCTAGGCAGTACATTGTCTTTAAATTTACGCTTTTTTCTCTTAATAGAATCCTCACCTTCATGTATTTCCATTGATTTAGTCCAGAGCACAAAATGTTTTCTTCTAGTGTAAGGTATAGTCTCAAAGTTGCCCTCATAAGGATTAAAAAACTTGTTTGTAGAAACCCAATCGACAGGTATAGCAACAGTTACACAGACAAGAGGTCCAACCAAAACTACAATAAGAACAGTCCGCAGTTTCCTAAACAAGTTCCTAGGCCACCAGGGCTCCCATGGTATCGGTCAATAAGCATCCCGGTGCGGCTTGCAAGTAATGATTTTACTGGGTATTGCAGCACTAAATGTGGAGAAAATTTAGCATACGAAGAAAACCCAGAAAACTTAGCTGGATTACGAGTCCAATTTTGGTGAATCCTTGAAGCTGACGGTTGGGGTGGAGCTTTAGTTGTAATAATCCTTGAAGTGCAGCTCCTCAAGGCCTCGAAAGTGAGCTTAATCCTCCTGAAGTAACTCATAATCTCAGACAGAAAGAATTTGTTCGAGTAAGAGTGTTGTTTGCAGAATGCGGTTCGGGCGTTGTCCCGATAGAGGGGACAAAAAGAAAATAAACAAAGCTAAACAATGGAAATAAGTTTGACTTGAGACTTGTTGGCGAAGACGGAAGAGAACTACAGGGGTTTTTCTTGTCGAGTGGGTAAGGAGGCATTTGTCACGGGCACAGAGAAGATGCGCAGCAACAGCCCGTGCGGTCAAGCCAAAGGCTTGTCAACCTAACAACAATCACACAAATAAAAGAGATAGAGAAATCGGCAACACAAGAATATGGGAGAAGACTCAGTATTATTATTAATAAACATCAACAACAATACATGCCCAACAACTCCCCCTCACGCATCCTATATATAATAGGTACCGCAAGGTTCCAGTTAACTTTCCCTACAAGTAAGAGGACTCCTTCCTAGGCTAGGTTTCTCCTTACTTGTCCATGCCGACTCAACCTAAGGAGGCCAACCCTAGTCCAAGTCAGAATGGGCCAGCCCACACGTACACCGGCTCAAACTAGGATTCATGTGTGCCTTTGAAATCCTAGTGCGTGACATTCTCCCCCACTCAATTCTGCGACGCCCTCGTCGCAGCCATCTCGTGATATGCCTCCAGCTTATCCCGAAATTGCCAAAAATGATCTTCGAGTTCCCAACTTGCTTCACTCTCCAGTAATCATTTCCATCGAACAAAGTACTCCAAGTGAGGTGCGTTTTGACCACGTCGTGGAACCATCCTGTGAAACGCGAACTCTTCCACTTGCTTGTCATGCGCTATGGTCACAGCGATAGGTGCTCGCTTTGACACATTCCGGTCGGCATCCCCTTTGTCGGCTTGGAAAGGCTTCAACAAACTCACATGGAAAACTGGATGAAAACCAACAGTGCGGGGCAACTCCAGCTTGTAAGCAGTTCGTACCACCCTTTTCTCAACTCGAAAAGGTCCTTCGTACCTGCGAACTAAGCCTTTGTGTAACTTTTGGAAAGTCCTTTGTTGGTGCTGTAGCATTTTCACCAGTACCATCTCCCCCTCCTCGAACTCCAAGTGCCGTCTTTTCTTGTCTGCCCACTTCTTCATCTTCGTGGCGGCCTTGGTCAAGAAGTTCTTGGTCAGATCACGTTGCTCATGCCACTCCTTGGCAAAGTGCCATGCGCCAGGGCTTGTACCAGTGTATCCCTGTGCAAGCGCACTAGGGGTCAGCGGCTACTGCCCTGTTACGATCTCAAATGGACTCTTCCCGGTTGATTCACTTTGCTGCAGGTTGTAGGAAAACTGTGCCACGTCCAGCAACTTGGCCCAATCCCTCTGATTCGCACTCACATAGTGCCGTAGGTATAACTCAAGCAAAGCATTCACCCTCTCGGTCTGCCCGTCGGTTTGTGGATGAAAGCTCGTAGAGAAGTTGAGGTCTGATCCCATCAACTTGAAAAGCTCCCTCCAAAACCGTCCAATAAAGCATCCATCACGATCACTCACAATGCTTTGTGGCACTCCCCAATATTTGACAACATGCTTGAAGAATAAGCGTGCTGCGTCCTCACCCGAAACAATCCTTTGGGGCGGCTACAAAGACTCCATACTTGGAGAACCTGTCAACCACAACAAGTATAGTACCACTGCCTTCAGATAACGGTAAACAGGTTATGAAATCCAAAGAAATACATGTCCACGGCCTATCAGGAATCGGCAATGGCTCAAGCAATCCAGGCGGTGAGAGTTGCTCGTTCTTGTCTTGTTGACACACTAGACAAGTCTTCACATAGAGCTCCACATCATCTCTCATCCGTGGCCAGTAGAACTCGTTCTCCAACAATGCGCAAGTGCGGTCGATGCCTGGATGTCCTGCCCCCTTCGAGTCATGGCACTCCTTCAGCACCTCTTTGCGCAAACTTCCATGTTTGGGGACATACACACGATTCCCCTTGGTGAGCAGAAACCCTTTGTCAATCCAAAATCGTCTTGTCTTCCCTTGTATGGCATAGTCCATGAGGCTTTTGGCGTAAGGATCCTGCTGCAGCCCGTGTAACAGCCCGGGTAAAAATTTTGGATTTTTACCGGACTATAAAAGTCTATTTACCGTGATTTACTGTTGAATTAATCTTGGGTAATTAATTCAAGGTAAATCGGGAGTCGTTTTTCGAAACCGAGTATTTTCCCGCGCTCGTGATTTTCCCGCGGATTTTTCGAAACTAAGTTGGTATTTTTCGGGTTTCGGAATTTCTCGGAAAATCACACCGGAAAATAACTAAGGAGGTATCTGTTATTTTCTGGTCCGGATCGGATTCGCCCGTAATGCAGACGAATTACATTATTTGTAATTCACATGTCAAATAGTAAAATTCAGGTTATAAAGGAAGCAAGAGAAGGGAAGGAGCCGGGAGAGAAAGGAGAAGGAAAAAAAAAGAGAGGAAAGAAAAAAAAGGGAGAGGAGAAAAAAAGAGAGAAAAAGAAAAAAAAAAGGAAGGAAAAAAAAAAGAAAATAAATACAGAAAAATAAAACAGTGAGAGGGAAAAAGAAAAAGAAAATGAAATTAAAAAAAAGGAGATCAGAAAATAAAAAAAAAGGAGAGAAAGAAAATGAAAGAAAATCAAAGAAAAGAAAAGAAATTGAAGAAAAAAAAAGGAAAGGAGGGCACTGTTCACTGTCACCCCCGGTTGCCCGTCACTGTTCACCTCGAGCAGTTTCCGGCCTCTTCTCGCCGCACCGCCACCACCTCCGAATTCCCCAAGCCATCGCGACCAGAACCACGCCGCACCCGTCGTATTCCGTCGCCGGACGCGCAGCACAGGGCCTTCGACCCGCCGGATTCCTCGCGGATCCGCTTCTTCTCCTCACTGCTCCGCCACCGCGCCGCCTCCCGCCGAGGTTCCACCGTC